>PVKH010000600.1:0-36155 GCA_004027955.1 Chaetophractus vellerosus
AAACCTTAAGGAAGACAGTTTTTGCTGAGAGATCTGGGCTTTGCATGTCAATACCTGGTAGCCCCTGTTGGCCAGGAAATTGAGGACCAAGATGGTGTTACATCAGAGATTTCTTTCATTGGGCTACAGAGTAACTGATCATCCACATATTGTAGGAGAGAACTCTGAGACAGGTAGAGATCAGCCAGGTCTTGAGCTAGGGCATTACCAAAGATGTGAGGACTATCCTGGTATCCTTGTGGAAGCCCAGGCTACAGAAACTGGGTTGGGGATTTATGGATGGACTCCTACCATTTGAAGGGCAAAAAGGGATTGGGAGTCTGAGTGGAGTGGAATGTAGAAAAGGAAATTAATGTTTTTGACATTAAGTCAAAAACAGTGAACCAGCATGTGTTTTCAGGGACTTGGTTTAGCAGAGTAGAGGAGTTGGATTCTACTGGATTGATTGGTATGACAGCTATTAACTACTCTTAGGTCTTGAACCAATGAGTAAGTGCCATTTGTTTTTATCACTGGGAGGATTGGAGTGTTACAAGGGGATTGGCAGGGAACCAGGAAGCCATTCTCCAGGAACTTTTTAATCATTGGTAGGAGGCCTTTGACAGCTTCCACCTTGAGGGGATAGTGTTTTCTATGGGTGTAGTGTTGGTTGGTGTGGTAAGATAAGGAAACTGGGAAGACCTGGAGGGCTTGTCCTGAAACTCTTGTATCCCACACTAGGGAATTTATTTGATTAGTCATTTCCCAGGGAATCACACTTAAGGGTTTCCCCAGGCCTGCATCTGACACTGTGGTCAGGCAAATAGTCTCAGATCCTAGCTTTCTAGTTTCCCCATCTGGGGCACTAGACACATGGGGGACTAGGCTATTGTTTATTATCTGAATGCTGGCTCCCAAGGAGTGTAGGAGATCTTGTTCATGTATAGCAATTGGGCATTCTGGAAGAGTTAGGAACTGGTAGCATAAGAGGAGATCACCTATTCTTCAGGAAATAGTTTTAGTTATTGAGCTGGATTTAGATTTTTCATGAATTCCTACTATGGGGCATGACTGAGACAAGAAAATTCAAGAGTGACAGGTTAGGACAAAGCAGGTGACTCCCACATTAATTGCACTATGGGTGCTACCTACTTACTGCCATGTCAAGGGTCACCCAATTTTCCTCCTGGCTGATGGTTTGCAGTGTTGTTTAAGGAGACATGTTTAGCCTTGGGCTCCTTCAGTCTTCATCAATTGTGGTGAACAGGGATTGTGTGAGAATCCTGCTTCCTCCCTGGGGAGTGATACATTCCTGGGCCCAACACCCATTCTTTCCATTCAAGGGTCAGGGCCCTGGAGGGTCTTGACAGTGAGGTAGCTTGGGCAGCTTGGGACAGTCATATTTCCTGTGGCTCAACTCTCTACCTTTGAAGCAGGTTACTGCTGATATGGCAACTGGGTTTGTGTGGCCCAGAGGTGACAGAGCACCCCTCCTTTTCTGTCCCTCCCCAGGTGCATGATCATGATTGTTGAAAACTGAAAAGGCTGTTTCCAAAAGGGTATTCGTGGAGGGCTGGATTTGCATGGAACATTTTTGAAGCTTTCTACAGATAATCCTGCTCAGCCTGGCTAAAAAAGTGAGTTGCCAAGAGGATTTGTACTTCTTTAGAGTCAGGATACACCAGAGGGTATTTTTTCATTGCTTCTCCTAACCTTCTTTGAAACAAGCTTTGGTTCCCATCTTTCTCCTGAATAATTTCCCTAAATTTGTTATAATTGACTGGTTTAGTCGTATACTTTCTCTTCCCTTCAAGGAAACAAGTGACCATATGGTCTCTAGCCCCAGATTTCCCTGTCCCCTCTGACAATTCCACCCAGGGTCTGCATTTGGAATTGCTACTGTCCCTAAAACATATTGGTTAGGCTGTAGGGCACCCAATTTATCAGCATGCCCTTGTGTCTTGGTCCAGATGAAGAGGATTTTCTGTGTGGTGCAGGAAGTTGAGTAAATAATGTGCATATCAGCCCAGGTTAGTTCAAAGGCCAGTGTGAAATTCTGGGACTCCTCAGTAAATTTATTAGGATCTTCAGAGAATTAGCCCAACTGTTATTTGCATTGTGTCCAGTCAGTCATGGAAAAGGGGACATGAAACCTGATGGTACCTGCATCCACCCTGGCCACTTCTATTATATGGTAGAGACCATCAAGCTTCCTAGCTGGATGGAATGAGGCTGTACTCAAGGTGTGACCTGCTGGACTCATCCCTGGGCTGTATGGGGGAGCACTGATGCTCCTGCCAGGGATGGGTAATGGGGATGGGTTACTAAGAAAGAGATCATCTAAGATGTCTTTTTACTTATTGGAAAGGGGTATTACTTGTGTTTTCCCTCTTAAACTGAAGATCTAACTAGAGTATGGGGTTGTAATTGGGCATCCCATTTGGCAGCCATTCTTGGTTGTCCTCTAATATGTATTGCAGCCATGCAGTGTTGCAGATAAAGACTAGGCTCTTCTTTTTAGACCATCAACAGGCATGCTGTCCCAGTTTCTGAGGAGAACCCCAAAGTGGGGAGTCTGTGGGAATGCTAGAGTAGCTGCCTATTATCCTAGGAAAGGATGAGAACTCACTCATCAGTCTGGCTTTCCACTTCTAGACCTGATGGAAAGGAAACTGCTCACTGTTGTGGTGTCCTAGAGATCAGGAGCCCCTGCCACTGTGCATCCTCAGGGCCCTCAAAGTCTTGGGAGCCATCTGATTTCTGTCCCAGACCAAAGCTACCAAGCCAAACTTCCTCCCTAGAAAAGGGACTGGCTAGGGACTTTTTCTTATCTTTGATGGTCTTGAAGGACTTAGGGAGTGATCTGGGGAGGATATTAATGAGTGTCCACAGGAACAGGGGTTGGAGGTTTGGGACATGATTTAAAGTCTTAGTGAGAGAACACAGTCTGAAGCCAAACCAGATGCCTAGTAGTCAAAGAGAAAAGACAATATGGGTAGAGAGCCAGGGGCTCTTCCAACAGGCAACATAATGGAGAAGAAGGTATCATAACTCTTCTAGACTACTAGGGAGAGAACAGGGAACTGGGCATGACAATGGATGGGGGTCCCTCAAGGGGCCATACTGGCCCAGCTACAAAATACTACTTCTGCCAGTTAAAAAGCAAAAGTAGACACAATAAGTCCTGAGAGAGTTCTGAGCAGAATTTTGGGGTGGCTGGAGAAGACACCAGAGGAGATGATAGTCATGTTCTGAATGGAGGCATAAGTAGTGAAGATGGAAATCCTTGAGGAAATGGAAAAAAGAGCAGAAAAAGAGCAGGTACTGTGACCAGTTAGTCATGAACAGGGAGGGGGTTGACAACAGAGGAATACAGCAGGTCTGGTGGTCTCCCAATGGACTTCTACTTGACTCAGGGAATGTCCCTAGTCAGGTCTCATGGATGTTTTCACCCACTGCACAGAGTCTCCTTGAAACTTCACAGTACAATGCCACCTCTGAGGAGGGATCTGTAGACCTCTGTGTAGTAGGAGATTATGTCCTATGTGAGCCGAACCAGAAACCTGTTTGAAATGATAGAATAAAATGGTGGACAGACAAAAGAAGTCACAAACAGTCTCTGAGTTAAAACCTAGACTCACCAATATTTGTCAGGTGGCAGAGAATGTTACCTCCTGCTTTACTGGCTCACCAAAAGATGCTACCAGATGTGGTTTCCAGGTTCTTGACCACATCATGAGAAAGAATTCGAGGACCCACTACAAATTAAGCATGCAGGCAGAGAGTTTATTGCAAAATCAAAGAAATGAAAGTACACAATATAGAAGTGAGTATGGACACTCTTAGCAGTGAAGAAACGTGCCCAGTAACTTGGAGCCGGGGTTTAAGTAGGGATGAAATGGGAGGGTCTCCTTGCCTTATGGCTTCCATTGGTAGAGAAAAAGTTAGGGCCACTGTGTTCTGTCCTCTCTGGTTATGCAGAATAAGATGTAATCAATTATTTTCTGAGTTTCATGAGGCTGCCCACAATAGCTCAGACCTGGCTGCCCACAATACCTCAGGTCTGACAGCCTACAGTGCTATTTGTTTGCTCTGAGAAGTTGTGCTTACTGCCCCTCTCCCCACTATTTCCCCCTTTCCCAGTTCCCTATTCTGACCTCATCAGAATGTCACATCAATATATTATTGGAGTTTCATAATGGATGTAATAAATTCATGTGATTGGGTACTAGAAAGGAAATAATGGAATAAAAATCTATCCTTTTTGATTCCTGCTCCCACCTGGCCCACCTGCAGCTCTGAGTGAGTGGAGGTGGTGGCAGGTAACATGCATGTGTGAGATGCAGCTACGGGCAACCAGGACACTAGCAGTGGCTGCTTCAATAGTGGGCAGCAAAGGCAAGGCTTCCTTACCTCCAGGTGCATGGTGGATGAAGGCAAGCATGCAGGTGCTGGGCAGCCACCGCCCACACTAACTCCATAAACATTTGTTTATTAACCTTTTGCCCTGCTGAGCCACTGGCCTGGCCACCACTTGTGCCCTCACCATGGAGGCTCCTTGGGTTGAAGTTTTTGCACAGATAGAGAAATACCAAAAATTGCATCATATAACCAGGGCAAGAATAAGACAAATAGATGAAAAAATCTAAAGCTCTAGAATAAATTTAACCAAGTGGCAGAAAAGTGCTTTAATATAAAACTAATGAATGAGAAAGCCCTAGACAAGAGAGAGAAACTGACCCCCAGATTAATGTCATTAAAAAATTCAGATGCCTCGATACCAGCATAAAATTACAAGTCATACTAAGAAACAGGAAGATAAGGTCCAATCAAAGGAACAAATTAAAACTTCAGATGAGACACCACATTTGGGACGAATAATCAATGATATTCAAACAGATCTCCAAAATCAATTAAAGGAGATGAATGAAAATATGGGTAAAGAGATAAAAGATATTAAGATGACACTGGGGGGCCGGCTCGATAGCCCAGTGGATAGGGCACTGGCATACCACATGGGAAGCCCTGGGTTCGGTTCCCGGGGACCTCTCCTAGCGGGCAGACCATCTTGAGAATGGCAAGCCACCATGGGTGGGCCAGTACTGCCGTGGGCAGGGCAAAAAGCTGCCACAGACAGGGCAAAAGCTGCCACGGGAAGGGCAGGTCGCCCGCGAATGGAGCGCAGCCAGCCACCTGCGAACTGAAAGCCAGCCGCGAATGGAAGCAGAAGTCGCCCACAAGCGGGGAAAGCCGCGCCTGCGCAGTGACCAGTCTCGGCGTGTCGCCGCAGCGGGGGGGAAGGGGAGATATGTAATAAAATAAATAAATCTTAAAAAAAAAAAGAAGCATTCAAGGGCAGATTTGAACTGGTAGAGAAAAGGAGCAGCAAAAGAGAGGACACTTGAAATTGAACATATGGAAGAACAGATAGAGAAAAGAATGGAAAAATTGGAAAATGGTATCAGTGAACTGAGTGATAGCATGAAGTGCACAAATGTACATGCCATGTGTATCCCAGTAGAAGAAGATAAAAGGGGCAGAAAGAATATGTAGGAAAAAACGGCCATATATTTTTCATTTCTTATGAAAGACATATATATATATATATATATATATATATATATGTATAAGAAGCACAATATACACCAAACAGAATAAATCTACATAGACCTACTCCATGCACATACGAACCAGAATGTCAAATGCTAAAGATAAAGAGAAAATTCTGAAACCAGCAAGGCAAAAGCAATTGACAAACACAGAATGCTCAAACAGTCTAAGTGCCATTGTCTCATCAGAAATCATGGAGGTGAAAAGGAAGTTGTATGATATATTTAGAATACCAAAAGTAAAAAACTGCCAGCCAAGATTTCTTTATCTGGAAAAACTTTTATTCAGCAAGGAGGGTGAAATTAAAATATTCACAGATAAACAAAAACAAACAGTTCATTAAAAAGGGACACACCCTACAGGAAATACTGAAGGGTCTGCAGGGTAAAAGGAAAAAAATAAAACAAGAGAGAGAGCCTTGGAGGAGAGTGTAGAAATGAAGATTATCAGTAAGAGTAACTAAAAGGGTAAAAAAATGACAAAACTACAATATGACAAATGCAAGCCAAAGAAAAATTTGATGAAGTGCCTTTACAGAAATAACATTGAATACTAATGTATTAAACTCCTCAATTAAAATAAATAGATGTACAGAATTGATTTTAAAAATTAGCCATCTATATGCTCTCTACAAGGAACTCATCTTAGAACCAAAAATGCCAATAGGTTGAAAGTGAAAAGAAGGAAAAAAGATATTCCACACAAACAGAAACCAGAAAGGAGCTTGGTTAGCTATGCTAATATCAGACATAATAGACTTTTTTTTAAATTTTTTACCTATATATATATATTTTTTAGGATACATTGCTTACATAAATGATACACAGAAATTTTAGGAGTACCCATATGCCACCCTCCCACACCTCCCACAACCTCCCACATATATATCATTCTTCAGTGTGGCACAATGCTTGTGATAGGTATACACATTTTGGGGCTTTGCCATCAAGCATAGAACACAGTTCAGACTGTAGACCACCCTCTCTCCCACACAGTTCTGCATGATACATGATTATATAAAATGGGCTATATCCTCCATTGCAACATCACCCATGACAATTCCCAAGCCCCCAAAAAACCCCATATTGCCCTTCCCTCTCCCTGCCCCCAAAGTGTCCAGTGACCCTGGCTTCACATACTTTTGTAATTTCTTCCATTGCATGTATCACAAGTCCATAACAAGACACCAACCAGTCCATTATAGTCCATAGTACTTCCCCCAATCCCAAGGAGTCCGGGAAGGTGATGTCCCCTCCACCACCAAGTAAGGGGGAGCTTATATCCCATGGATAAGATGGAAGAGTTGATCTGCCTGCAGCTGCAGGCTCTCTCCATTCCCCAGGATAGCCGTCATCCATCATCATCTCCCCACTAGGTGTCCTGGGTGAGTCCATTGAGTTGTGGAGTAGGAGTTGCAAGTCCACAGAGCCTCTGGACACAGTTGGCACATGGATAGTGCATAGGCTCTGGTCTCTGGAACTACACCTAAAACTCTGGCATTAAATATAGGTTTGAATAGAAGAGACCGATGGACCATGAGCAGTGAAGACATATTTTTTGGACAGCCTCTGTCACTCTCAGGAGCAAGGGTTCCAAATTAAGGCCACTGGTAAGGCACCAAACTCTGGGGCTATCTGCCCTGATATAGGACCTGGATATCTCCAAAGCCCTCAGAAGGCCCTCTATTTGGGGGTGATATCCATATTGGAAGCCTAGAAGGTCCTACTGCGGTGTGCATAAGTGTTACCTCTGGATTGGACTCCCGACTCTCTTTGAAGTCTCTTAGCCCTATGAACTCATTTGTCTTTAACATTTCCCCCTTTTATTCGGAGTCTTTTTCCAGTCATTCTGCCCATTGGCATTTGTTAGTAATCCCTCACTGCCAGGGAGGCTTATCCTCAGGAGTCATGTCCAATGCTGGGAGGAAGGTAATGCATTCATATGCTGAGTTTGGCTTAGAGAGAGACCACATCTGAGCAAGAGCATTCTCTAGAGGCAACTCCTAGGCATCCATTAATACTAGGCTATTTCAATTTCAACATCAATGACTCCTAAGGCTACTAATCAATAACAAGGGCCCATCAATGGATCATCCTCCTTTGCCAGACACTGCCCCTGCACTCGGGGACGTTGCTACTCTTCTGGAAAATATGGCATAGCTCTCAAGATGGGAATTCAGTGCTCTCCCATTTATTGAGTAATTGTTAACCCCATAACCATTTGAATAATTATGAGCATTTGAACAATTAGGTATGCCTTTTATGTATGTTCAGGTGGACTTCCTCCCATGCACCCCCAACCTTGACACACCCCTACCAATGATCCTCTCCCGTACCCATTGTGACCCATCTGTGAAACATAGCCTCTTCACAGGTGAGGCCATAACAATAGCCAATTGTAATGAATAGGAAAATTAAAAAAATGATATTTAAATGTAAGAGTTAAAATATAGGAGAACTTAAAAAATAAAAAATAATTTTAGAAAATTAAAAAAAATAGAAAAAAGAAAAGATATTATTAAAGGATTGGGCTCTTCAAAAAATGTTTAAAAAATAATAATATACATATGTATAAACATATTTTTTTCTGATTTTTCCTTGTGAGTGCAATATCTGGTGTCCAGTCTGTTTTGTGGCACCTTCCTCTTCTCACTCTTAAGCAGCCCTCCTTTTTTCATTTAATTTTCAAAGAAGTTTTGGGTCACAGCAGAGTCACACAGAATATAAGGCAATCTCTTATACTCAACCTCCTCCTCCATTCCCCTCCCCATACCAAAACCTTTTTGTATGTGGATGGCAGCACCAACATAACTGACAAACAGATAGTGAAACATAGTTCCCCAACATTGTCATTGGTCCACACCAAGGCCTGCATTTTAGTTCGTACAGTTTTATAAATTTTGTTGACTATCACCCTGTCCCATGTCCACCACCGCAAAGCAATGGAAAACAATTCCACGGGCCACCAAGCCCCTTATTCAATCCACCCCATCCCTCCCCACCACCCCAGGGCCCACAATGTCCCCTCAGCTCGACTCTCTGGATGACTTTAAATGCAAAACTGTTAGAAGAGACTAAGAAGAACATAAAATAATAATAAAAGGTGCAGTATACCAAGAAGAAATAACAATGACAAATATCCACATAAGTGGGGTCCCTCTAATACATGAGGTTCACACTGGCAAAACTGAAGAAAGATGTAGACTTAGCTACAGTAATATTTAGAGACTTCAATACACCATTCTTATCAATATATAAAACATACAGACAGAGGATCATTAAGGAAACTGAGAAATTTAATGATATGATAAATGACCTACTTCTTTTAAATATTTTTCATGTTTTTAACGTCTTGATTTTTATTTTATTTTTAGTTTTTTAAAATTTTTATGTATTCTATCTTTTATATGTAAACTTAATATTGTTTCATTTTCCTATTAATTGTATTTGGCTGTTGTAATGGCTTCATTTTTGAAGAAGCTTTGGATCACAGAAGGATTACAACTGGAGTGGGGGAGGATCGGTGGTGTGGGGTGTCAGTGATAGGGGATGCATGGGAGGAAGTTCACCTAAGCATACATACAAGGTAGGTAAAAAGGTTCACATGTTCACAGGATATTGTCACAGTGGGTGGAGACTCACACAATAACTGAGATAATGCTGCATTCCCATCCTGGAGGGCTCTGCCACACTCTCTAAGGGAGTAGCAACTGGAAAAGGAGGGCAGTGACTGGCAAAGGGGGTTGGTCCACTGATGGGCCCTTGATATTAATGACTAGTCTTATGAGCCTTTGTTCTTGAAATTGAAACTTAGCCTATTGTCATGGGGTGGCATAAGGGTTGCCTCCTGAGGGCCTCCTTGTTGCTCAAATGTGGCCTCTCTCTAAGCCAAACTCAGCATATGAATGCATTACCTTCCCCCCAGCATATGACTTGACTCCCAGGGATGAGTGTCCCTGGCACTGAGGGTTTGCTACCAAGCACCAACTAGCAATGCAACCGGAAAAAGACCTCGACTAAAAGGGGGGAAAGATAAAGACAAATGAGTTTATATGGCTAATAGATTTCAAAGTGAGTTGAGAGGTCATCCCAGAGGTAATACATACACACATCTCATCAGGATCTCATAGACTTCTATAGTGAATACTACCCCAAATGTTGAGGCTTCTGATGGCTCTGGAGACATCCAGGTCCTATAGTCAGGGAAGATAGCTCTGGAGTTTGGTGCCTTGCCAGTGGGCCCTACTTTGGAGTTTGTGCTCCTGACGGTGACAGAGTTGGATTCAATTATGTGTTTCCTGCATATGGCTCATCTGTCCTTTCTATTTAAATCTATACTTGGTGCTGGAGTTTGTAGGTGTATATGCAGAGACTCAAGTCTTTGGCTGTCCATGTGCCAGCTGGGCCCAGAGTATCAGCAGAGTTGCAACACATACTCTACAGCTCACTGGGCTCACCCAGGATAACTGGAGGGGAGATGATGATGGGCAATGGCCATCCCAGGGAATGGAAAAAGTCTGCAGGTGCAGGCAGGATCTTCTCTATGGAAAATAAGCCCCCTCTCAGTTGGAGGTGGAGTGGACTTTACCATCCTACCATCCTCAGGATTGGGGGAAGAACTATGGACTAAAGTGGAGTTACTGGTATTCTAATATTGACATATTGTGATTCTAGCAATGGAAGAAATTACAACATTGATGTGGGCCAGTGGCCACTGGAGGCTTCGGGAACTGGGAAAGGGAAAACAGTTGTAATACGGGGGCTTTATCAGATTTGGGAATCGTCCTGAGTGATGTTGCAATGACAGCTATAGGCCATTTTATATCATCACAAACATGCAGAAATGTGTGGGAGAGAGAATAGACTACAATGTGAACTATGGTCCATGCTTACTAGCAAAGCCTCAGAATGCGTTTATCAATTGTAATGAATGTGCCATACTAATGAAAGATGTTCATGTGGGAGGGTGTGGGAGGTGTGGGGAATGGGGCATAAGGGAATCCCTATATCATTTGGGTAAGATTTATGTAATCCAAGTATCTTTTAAAAAATATAAATAAATAAATAAATAAATAAATAAATAAATAAATAAATAAGTAAGTAAGTAAGTAAGTAAGTAAGTAAGTAAGTAAAATAAAAACAACTTCCCAACAATTAAAAAAGCCCAGGACCAGAAAACTTCACAGGTGAATTCTCTCAATTATTCCCAGAAGAATTAATACCAATCCTGCTCAAATCCTTCCAAAAAGTTGAAGAGGTTGGAGCATTACCCCAATACCAAATTCATATAAAGATACCAAAAGATTTAAAAAATTACATACCAATTTATCTAATGAATTTAGTTGCAAACATCCTGAAAAAAATATTTGCAAATCAAATTCAACAGCACACTAAAACAATTACACACCATGATTAAGTGGGTTTTATCCTTAGTATGGAAGTGTGGTTCAACAGAAGAAAAACAATTAAGAAAATCAATTAATGTCATATATCAAATTTACAAATTGAAAGGTTAAAACCACTTGATCACCTCAATTGATGCAGAAAAGATGTTTGACCAAATCCAGGGACCTTCCTTGATAAAAACACTTCAAAAGATAGAAATAGAAGGAAACTTCCTCAACATTATAAAGAGTATATATGAAAAACTCATAGCCAACATACTCAGTGGAAGAAGATAACGAAACCCAGTGTCACCACTGTTATTGAACATTGTGCTAGAAGTTCTAGCTAGAGTAATTAGGAAAGTAAAAGAAATACATGGCATTTAAATCAGAAAAGTAGAAAAACTTTCACTATTTGCAGATGAAAGAATCCTATATTTTAAAAGGTACTGAAAAAATCTACAACAAATCCTGTAGAGCAAATAAATGGATTCAGCAAAGTGGCAGGATACAAAATCAAAATGCAAAAATCAGTAGTGTTTCTATACACTACTAATAGGTTATCTAAGGAGGAAATCAAGAAACTAATTCAATTTAAAATAGTAAATAAAAGAATAATATATCTAGGAATAAATTAAACTAATATATGTTAAAGTCTTGTACACAGAAAAGTACAAAACATAACTTAAAGAAATTAAAGAAGATATAAATAAATGAATGACTTCCCATGTTCACAGATTGGAAGAATAAATATAATTAAAATGTCCATTCTATAGAATTTGATTTACAGATACAATGAAATCCTAATCAAAATTCCAACAGTCTACTTTGTAGAAGCAGCAAGTCTATTATCAAAATTTTGACAAGAAAATGGGGCCCCTTAAAGCCCAAAACATCTTGAAAAAGAAGAACAAGTTTGGAGGACTCACACTTCCTGAGGTTAAAGTGTATTACAAAGCTACAGTAGTTAAAGTACCATGCTACTGGCATAACAATAGATACATGGATCAATGGAATCTAATTGAGCACTCAGAAATAGACCTTCACATCTGTGGTCAATTGATTTCTGAAAATGCTACCAAATCTACTTACCAAGGACAGAACAGTCTCTTCAACAAATGGTGCTGGGAGAACTGGCTTTCCATATTAAAAAGATTAAAAGAGAATCCCAATCTCAAACCTTATACAGAAACTAACTCAAAATGGACCAAAGACCTAAATATAGATCCAAGACCCAAAAACCACTAGTGGAAAATGTAGGGGAGCATCTTCAAGATCTTGTGGTAGGCAGGGCTTTCTTAGACTTTACACTTGGAGCAGAAGCAATGGAAGAAAAAATAGATAATTAGAACCTCCTAAAAATTAAAAATGTCTGTGTTTCTAAGGACTATTCATGAAGAAAAATATTTTGGAAAATATTTTGGAAACCACAGTCCGATAAAGGTTTAAATTCCAGAATATATAAAGAAATGCTATAAATCAACAATGAAAAGACAAACAACCCAATTAAGAAATAGACAAAAGACTTGAATAGACACTTTTCCAAAGAGGAAATGCAAAAGGCTAAAAAACATGAAAAAATGTTCAACATCACTAGCTATTAAGAAAATGCAAATGAAAACCACAATGAGATTTTGTTTCACACCTATTAGAGTGGCCACTATTAAAAATAAAAAAACAAAAACAGAAAACTACAAGTTACTGGAGAGAATGTAGAGAAATAGGATCACTTACGCACTGCTGATGGGAACATATAATGGTGCAGGTGCTGTGGAAGAGAGTTTGGCAGTTCCTCAGGAAGCAAATTTTATCAGTCAATTCTGCTACTAGTTATATACTCAGAAGAACTGGAGGCAGGGACACGAACAGACCGTTGTGCACTGATGTTCGAAGCAGCATTATTCACAATTACTAAAAGATGGAAACAACCCAAATGTTCATCAACTGATGAATTGATAAGCAAAATGAGGTATATGGGGCCGGCTGGATAGCCCAGTGGATAGGGCGTCGGCATACCACATGGGAGGCCCCGGGTTCAGTTCCCGAGGACCTCTCCTAGCGGGCAGACCGCGTTGAGAAGGGCAAGACACCATGGGTGGGCCACAGCCACCATGGGCAGGGCAAAAAGCTGCCACAGACAGGGCAAAAGCCGCCACGTGCAGGGCCGGTCACCCACGAATGGAGCGCAGCCAGCCACCTGCGACCTGAAGCAGAGCCGGCCGTGAATGGAAGCAGAAGCTGCCCACAAGCGGGGAAAGCCGCGCCTGCATGGTGACCAGTCTTGGCGCATCGCCGCAGTGGGGGGGAGGGGAGATATGTAATAAAATAAATAAATCTTTAAAAAAAAATGTGGTATATATATACCATGGAATATTATACAGTTTTAAGGAGGAATGACATCTTGATGCAAGTGACAAGATGAATGAATCTTGAAGATATTATGTTTAGTGAAATAAATCAGAACAAAAAAGGACACATAATATATGGTCTCACTGATATGAAGTAATTATAATGAGTCAACTCATGGAGTTAAAATCTAGAGTGTAAATTATCAGGAGTTAGAATGAGTGTAGAGAATGGAGAGCTGATGCTTAAAGTGGGCAGACTTTTAATAATGTTGATTGTAAGTGTTTGGAAATGGATAGAAATTATGGAAGCACATTACTGTTAGTGTATTTAACAGCACTGATTTATGGATGTGATTGTGGCTGAAAGGGGGAGTTTAGGGTTGTATATGCCAATAGAAGAAAAGCTGGAGGATGAACTTTGGACTGTATAACATAGTGATCCTGGTTGTGAATGATGCCTGTGCTTAATAGTACAAATATAAGAATAGTCTTCAATGAAATAAAACAAATGTATGTCACAATTACAGAGTGTTAATAGTAGGTTGGTATGTGGGAAAAATACAACTGATGCAAACTATGGGCTATAGTTAAGCTATATTGTAGTATTTTTCATCATTTGTAATAAAGGCACTATACCAATGCTAAGATTCAGTTATAAGGGGGTATACATGTATAAGATATTTATTTTTGGAATAATAAAAATGTTCTAAAATTACTTGTGGCAATGAGTAACTAACTCTGATTATACTAGGAACCATTTATTGTACGTTTTGAAGGGGTTGTATAGTATGTGAGTAAAATTGTCCTTTAAAAAGTTGTTATATTGAAATTCCATGAATAAAGATTTAGCAAAATTTTTTTTCATAAAACCAGTTTTCTAAATGACTTTCTTCAATTTTTACTTTTATTATAAAAAGTACAACTTAATGTACTATACACCTGTTGTTTATGTATGTTCATGTATGAATGATATACTTCAATACAATATTACTTTTTAAAAAGTATACTTAATGACTATGAAAACTTTATTTTCATAATTTTTAGTTTAAGGAAGCTTTAGTTACATAAATTTTACTTAAAAAATATAGGGGATTCCAATATTCCCCACCCTGTCCCCCTCCCACATTACATATGTCCCACCTCTGCCTCCTCCCGCACTTTCCCATATCAACAACAAACTTTATTTCAAAGCTGAGAAGAATAAAATCACTCATGATGATTTTGCAATGAGCAAAGACATACCATTGAGGTGGCATTGACATAGAAAATCTGCATTAGTCTCTCATTTGGTTTAATCCTCAAGATTACCTATTGTGAAAAAAAATTGATGCTTTCTTTTTGATCTCCAAATAAGCCTTTCTTAATTTCACTAATTTTTAGATGAAGAGAATAATTGTACTTTCAAAAGTTCATCAAATGTGTCTAACATATTATTTTGTAATTCCATGATCCATACCATCATATTCTCTCCTGTAACTCTGGAGTGGAAACAGTTTATTTTGGTACAAGTTATAGATAAATCTACATGAAATTTGATATCTTTATCATTAATTAATGCAAGACTTACAGGAAAGAATTTCACGGCGCCTTTGGCCATTAAATTGATTGTAAAATTTTACTCATCTCAGCACTAATTTCTATTCTCTGATGCCTCAAATATACCCATTCAATGGCTTGCACACACTCCTAGAAAGGAGTTAGTTATGCTTCTCAGCAGCCAACACAAATTCATGGAAGAGTAGTTAATAATGATATAGGTGTATTTTTAAAATTTCATAATAAAATCAAGATGTGACTCAAAAAATCTTGTGATAAAAATTATGTGAAGACATAAGTATACATATAAATAAGTATATATGTAAAAAGGAAAATTGAAGAAAATATATCAAAGATTAACATTTATGATCAATTTTGATTTCCATCTTTGAATTTTTTTGCACTCAATTCTTGTGTAATGAACAATGTTTACTCTCTATGATAGTGTCATACTTTTAAATATAAAACATGTTACATTGTGAAAAGTGTGTTAATCCATACCCAGTGATTAACGTTCTGGTTTTTCATTCACAGATTAAGTATTTCCCTAGAAAGACCTCTTTTAATCAGTCATAAAGTAAAGAATCACAAACAAATACCAAAAATGATGCTCAACATCATGAAGCTTCCAAGGGGAGGCAACTCTGTTACAATCCTATCATGGATTCATTATTCATTGACCTTGGAATCATGCCAAGCAATCTACCTTGTAATTGATCCCAGGGATGACCAAATGTTGCATTATCAGTAATTCAATTTAAGAGGCACCATGGAATTATAAGAGTAAAAGGGAAGGGATACTCTGCTATGCTATGCTCCTTGGTATACATGTGAGTCATGATTTCCAGTTGCATTTTCTATTTGACCAGGGCCTGAAAAAAATTTTTTCTTGGTTGATTTATTTTACCTCAGAACAAAATAATGCATGGGCAAAAATTAAACAGGATATCTCAAAGGAAACAATTTTAATATCACAAAATTATCAGGCTCATTAAATGATTTGTATATTTTATTTATGGTAAAAACTTGAGGTTGACATATTTCTAGACATCTACTTTTGGCTGGTGGTAAGTATTATTCTTAAAGTTAGAGCATTTCAGGTTATTTCATAAAATGGGGATATTATTAGAAGAATATGCAGAAACATATACATATAATGTAGGCCTTACATCATAAGTAATGCTAGAATTTGTAAACATGGAAATACAGAATTTTAAAAATCAGAGTAAGCAAGCAGTGTAGATATTTTAAGATTATCATTTTTGGAAGAAATTTAATTTTAAATATTCACTTAAAAACATCTTCAGAAAATTAATAGTAATGTATGGTGTACATCATCAAAATACCTCCGTATATTGGCCCTAGGGTTTATTTTCTGATTTATTTCAGTTTTAAAATTATCACATACAAAAGAACAGTAGATGATACAATAAAACTCTCTATCATTGTTTTTTATATATTTAACTTTCTTTTTGTTTTTCTGAACTTAAATATGAGTAGAAACATAGAGTTATACTCATGATCTCTGTACTCAATCAATCTTGGTTGAAATCACAGATCCAACAGTTAATTGATGTGAATCTGGATAATTTATTTAACTTTCTGTGCCCTTTTTATCATCTAAAAATATGCCCAGTAGTGAAATATATAGTATAATTTCAATTCAATGAATGTGTTAATAAAGGGAATATTTATAACAGTTTCATATTCATTGTAATTATGAAATATATATAATAGTTTTAATTATATAATATCCAAATAATGATTTTTACCTAATATATATTGGGCAATCAAACTAAGATATTTTTCAGCACTATCCTGCAAATTTCTCCTTGTTATGAATTTGGCAAATTACTAATTTTTAAAAATTCCAGATCATTCTTGTAAACAGAAACTTTTTTGAAGTCATTCATGCAAAGTATCACCTTTTATTTCTCAACAGTTAACAGCATTTGAACACTATGGAAAGCATGAATAGCACAAATATATATGACTTTATCCTTATGGGATTGACAGACTCTGAAGTGTTACAGAGGCTCCTCTTTATACTATTTCTCCTGATATACTTGATTACTGTGCTGGGGAACACAGGGATGATACTGATAATTCACCTGGATCTCCAGCTTCACACAGCCATGTATTTTTTCCTCAGTCACCTGTCATTCCTTGACCTCAGTTACTCAACGGTCATCACACCAAAAACCTTAGAGAACTTACTGACTTCCAAAAAGCATATTTCATTCATGGGATGTCTCACACAGATGTCATTTTTTGGCTTCTTGGGTGTCACTGAATTTTTCCTTCTCTCTTCAATGGCTTATGACCACTATGTAGCTATCTGCCAGCCTCTTCATTACGAGGTTGTTATGTCCATGAGTCTCTGCCGCACCTTCATCACTGTGTCTTATGTGGTTGGATTTACTGACTCCTTGGTCATGTTTCTTTTCATGAACAGGTTGCATTTCTGCAAATCCAATGTCATCTATCACTTTTTCTGTGACACAACGCCGCTTTTAGCTCTGTCCTGCACTGACACGCATAACACTGAAATCATGATATTCATTTTTGCTGGCTCAACTATATCTGTGTCTCTTATTACAATCTCTGTGTCCTACATGTCCATCTTATCTACTATTCTGAAAATTAAATCCACTTCAGGAAAGCACAAAGCCTTCTCTACTTGTGCCTCCCACCTCCTGGGTGTCACTATCTTTTATGGCACGATGATTTTTACTTATTTAAAACCAAAGAAGTCCTACTCATTGGGAAAGGATCAAGTGGCCTCTATCTTTTATACTATGGTGATCCCCATGATGAATCCAGTCATTTATAGTCTTAGGAACAAAGAAGTGAAAAATGCTTTCATTAGAGTCATGCAGAAGTGAGAAGGCTCCAGGTATGTGAAATGACAGTAATGCTGAACATTGAATTACATCTTTTCATTCTTTCCTATTTGGGTATTTAATTTGTATCTCTCTAAATACACTAACATCATTTAATTAGTTTGCATTTCTGTTGAACCATGCTCTGTTTGACCACACATGATCTGAAACATCTCCAAGTGTACGTTTTTAGAAAAGTACATATGAATTGGAAGCCATGGAACACGTGTTAATCTGTGAGTTAAATATGCATGTATTTTATGGTAACTAATGAGAAAAATTAAAAGTGGTGTTATCTTTCAAATTGTATCATAGAAATCCCCATGAATATTCAAGTTTCAGAGAAATTTATGTTGGAGTGCAATTTCAGAAATCATTCCATCTATACTGTAGATAAAAAATATAGCACAGTCATACAGTGCCCTTTGGAAGCCAATCAAGGGTTTACATTTTAAATCTACCGGCATTTTATATATCTAGCTCTTACTAAGTCCTTTAAATCTTAAATCTATTTTTTGCAGTAGTACAAGAAAAAGAATAATTCAAAACCCCTTGAGTTATTACAAATATTAAATCATATGATGAATAGAAGGAATTTATATAATACTAATAAATTTAGCCATTATCATCAGAATGCTTATATTCTTGCAAAATTTTGAATATACATTAGCTGTTGTTATGAAAATCTTCACTGGAGATTTATAAATAATTTTGGTTAGTCTTATTCATAAAAAACCAATAGCTAAAATTAAAAACAGCTTTTTAATGTTTTTTCTTAGCAAAGTAAAATATCCTGATAGAATTAATTTATAGAAAATAGTATATGTGAAAATTGGGGAAAATTTGAAAACTATTTTAAAATGTCAAAGAAAATAGAATTATCCTCACCAACTTTTAATAGTTTTATTCTTGGTCTTCCATGCTAATATTGTGCATGTGTAAGCATAAATTAAATATTTATAGAAATGTATTGTCATTTTCTATTTCTCCTTTGCAGCTTTGGTGTTCCAATAATCCCTAACACAGTTAATAATTCTTTTGTTATTTAAGCTTATGAATAATCATTATGCAACATTATGCTTATTCTTGATGCAGAAGCAAAATGAAGAAATCATCTTGCAATGCTTTAAGAATAGAAGTCTGTAAATTATTGCATTTATCTGCATGCAGTAATATCTCTTTTTTCCTATCTAACACCATGTGAAAACCCTCTCATTCTCTCTTTTGTCTACAAGCTTCAGTACTTAGCATTTGTTTAATTCTAATATGATTTAAAAATTATATCCTTTATCCTGATTTCTATACTTTTGTTATAGTCTTTAAAAAGTAATAAATTCTTCAGTTAAAATCTTGTCTCATTTGTGTTAAAATTTTTAATAAATTTGTACAGGTAAGAATAGAAAATGAACCCAAATAATGTCACATCCTATGAATTTTAGTCAGATTGTTTGCCAAAATTTCCTTTAAAAGTTTCCTCTGTTTAGTGTGGAATTGTAGTTTCAGTTTTCTTTGCTATGCATGTACATTTAAGAAAGTATATTTTCTTCATTTTATGTGTATTGATTTTTTTCATTTAAATTTTTACAGTGATTATTAGATATTCTTTTCACATTCAAGGGATTTGTATTCTTTCTATTTATACTAAGGTTTTCTGTGTAGAGTTATGTTTGCGTATTTTCCTAAATGATTTTCAAATGATTAAATGGCAAATAACTTCACCAGTTCATCCTTGTTCATCAATTTATTCAAATAATTTAAATGTGCTATATTTCCCTCCATAATCTGAGTTTTTATGAAAATTTTAACTTAATATATGCTGTTTCCTGAAATTTGCAATGGTGTTCAACACATGATTTATTTTTCACCCAATAGTAAAATCATGCTATATTTAAATTTTAATTAAATGCATACTACCCTATCCTCTTACATTTTAGAAAGCATATGTGTTACCATTAAATAAATGTAATATAAACTTTGTAGAATATGAAACCACTGGACTAATTGCATTGTCCCTTTTTCATCCTTATTTATGTCAGTGCATATCATATATATATATATTTATATATACACACACACATATATACATATATATATTTTTAAGAGGTACCGGGGATTGAATCCAGGACCTTATACATGGGGAAGCAGGAGCACAACCACTGAGCTACATCCACTTCCCAGCGCATTTCATATTTTATGGAAGATTTGGTCTGAAGTATTTTCGAAGTCAAAATACTTTTCTTCATGTAGGTATGACAAAATTATATACACTGTAAAAGTTGAAATCTTTAAATAATTATAAATAAAACAAAACTGGAATACAGCATGGAAATAGGGCCAATAGTTTTTGTTTGCAAATGGTTGATGTTATATAATAATGGTATAATTAGATTCTATTTTCTGAGCACCTATTGCATGCCTGACATTATTCAAAGGGCTTTAGGTACATAATTAACATAGTTTATATTCACAAGATAAGTCTCAGGTAGGTTCTTGAAGTATCTAAAATTAATGTCAGGCAATGGAAAGCCAACCTTCTACTTGTTCAGGAAAGTCTCAAGAGTAATCCTCTAATTTTCTCTGCCATCTACCTCACATACAGTCCCTCAGCATATCATTGATTCCCTGTACAGAATATACTCAGCGTGTAATGATTTCTCAGCACCTCCTCTGCTAACAACCTGGTGAAAAGACCCATAAAATCAGTTTTTAAATTATACCTGAAGCTTTCTAGACTGTCTCATTTTTTTCTGCCTTATTTCCCTGGAATCTAATCTCAAAGTAGGGGCCAGAATGTTACCGTTAAAAGGTAAAGTGTATTAGGTCACTTTTCTTCACAAAACAAGATTTCCTATCACATTAAGGATATGCTTATAATATTTAATACTATCCTTTTAATATTTGGGGGAATTTTAATTTTATCCCTTCTTGTATTCCTTATATTGGCATTCTTTCCTTTTCTTTTCACAGTGATTGCCCTAGTAATTGTTACCCTTCATCCTTCCCATTCTTTGTAATACTTTTGTGATAAACTTTACTTTTATATGTGACACAAACCTCACAATGCATCAAAGTAGTTTTCCCTGGACAATTATTTTAAAGCAATTAATTTGATAAAAATCCAATATTTGATATATTTACCTTCCATTTTCCATTTTTCCATTATTGTTTTGTTGAGTACCCCCAGGGTTCTTTCTGTTATCATTCTCCTGCTACCTGGAAAATATTTGAAGTAAAAGTCTGCTGGATATAGATTATTTCTGAATGTGTATATGTGTTAGCTTGCCTGACAAATTATTTATTTTGTTTTTATATTTGGAAGATATTTAAGTTGGCATTGAATCCTTCAATGAGCTTTATTTTTCAGTAATTGAAGCATGTATCTCCATTTTGCTCTGGCTTACATCATATTTGATGATGTCTGTTATAATTTTCATGGTTTTCTCCTGTATGTAATATGTACTATATTCTTTAAAATTTTCTACTTATCTTTTTTGTTCAGCTGTGAGATAAAAGAGACTGGATATGTTTTGTAGGTTTGTTGGTTTTCTATTTGTATTTCACCTTCCTGGGGTCTTTTAACTTTAATGGACTTAAGGTGTGATATTGTGATGATTAGGCTAATGTGTGAACTCGGCCAGGCAATTGTGTCCAGGTATTAGGTCTAGCAAGCACTGGGCTAATTGTAATACAAGAGGATTTATGGACTTCAATCACCAGGGAGTATACTGCATGGATGGCTGATTACATCTGCATCAATCAGGGAAATTGGATCAAGAATGGATGACACGTTTATCCAATCAGTTGACCATCTTAAAAGGGAAGTGATTTCAACATTCAGAGAGAATTTCCCAGCTCATTGATTGACAGCCAACTTCTCCGAGAAACTCATCAAGGAACCTTCATCTGTCTTTCATTGAAGCCACTGGCTTGTAGCCTGCCTGTGGAATCTGGACTTGAGCATCCCCATGGTCACGTGAGAGACTCTTATAAAACCTTATGTTATTGACAAATATCTCCTGTTGATTCTGTTTCCCAAGAGAAACCTGACTAAACAGGTTTTCCTTATTTTCAGAAAAGCTTTGGTAATTATCTCTTTAAATATTTCTTCTAATGCCTTTCTATTCTTCTTGTAGTACTCTATGTAATATAAGTAAATATAAAGCTGCATATAAATGCTAACAATTGCTACTATAATTCATTTTCATATTGAAAAATATTATCTGCATAAACTATATGTTCCAGGTATTATGTAATACCTCGGGGATCCAATTTTGTGGCCAAATAGACACAGTTCTTGTCTTTATGCATATGCCAAGGTCAGCAAAGTGGTAGACCTAAATATTAATCAAATATTCACAATCACAAATTTTAAATGTTGATTTTGCCAAATGATCCAAAAGTAAATTTGCATTGGGGAGGGAAATCAATAAATTCTTGGGTGAGGGAAAGATAATTTAGTTGAAATATGAAAAGTAACTAGTTATTAATATCAGAGTTCAATATAAAATCATTCCATGTGGACTTTAAGAGAGGAAATCATGGTAAACTGCTAGGTCTCACCATTTGGATTCAGTTTTCAGGGAAAAAAATTGATGGGGCATGATAGTCGAATTTCATGTATGTTAACTTGGTATCTATTATGTCTTATATTTTGAATGCTATGAGCCAGATATTATTAGGTATAAGTGAGCTCATCTTTTCTTTCTAGTGCTCTCCTCTTCCTTTCCCACAGGAAGATTACTTGGTTAATTTGGAAGAAAAATGAAACATAAAATATGGGACCAGCTTGATTGAAACTTTACCTAAAGAACTTGAAAACCATGTATGAATGTTCAAAGCCCTTAGAAATGAACCTGGAATGCTGTAAATTTTGCAATTATTGTAACTGTTGGATATGTAGAAATACATTTGAAATAATATTTTCTTTATTCCATAAGAATCATCGCAAAAGTTCATAGTCAGGAAAGTAAATTTTAAGATGCTGTGGCTTCCAGTATTTTAACGACTTTAAGAAAACCTGTTGTCCATGTTAAAGTCAGTGTTATGTCTTTGAAAAATGTATCTGTTGCTGTTTTAGAAGATTTAGAGTAAATATTTAAACCACACTCTGCTATCAAACTTGTGCCTGTCCAATAAAGATATTTGAGTGCTCCTTGCATAACTGATTAGAAGCTGAGGTCCTGAAAATTATTGGAATGAGTAAAAACTCACACTTAAGAATTAACTCTGTTTACTTTGTTTAGATGGGATTGATCTGGTGAAGTCATAGGACAAGCATCCCTGCTGGGAAAATATTAACTTTCACTGAAAGAAAAGTAAATTTCCATTCTTAAGGAATCTTCAAACAAACATTATAAAACAAGTCTTAAAACAAAAATTATAAAAGCAAAAAATTGGGATAGCTATGTGTGTGGGGAGTTATATGGGAATTCCCTATATTCTCAGTGTCATTTTTCTGTAAATATAAATATAACTACTCCAAAAGAAAGTGTAATATTACAAAAAACATTTTAAGCAGAATAAATAAAGCTGAAGCAAATGTAAGTTGATCTGGTGTTAGATCATTTCTCTGGAATGTGTTCACTTAGTGTAAATTTAGGAATGATAATAGATGCAAGGGCATTTCTCATAGATAGAAAATAAAGGCAGCAATAGGAACTGGCAGAGGATAAAATATCATAAATATCGTGGGCCATCTGTAAATTGTAGCAAGTTTTAAGTAATTCTTTATGCTGTGGGTTCTTAACAAGGGGTCCATGAGCTTGAAATGAAATTCAAAAAAAACATTGTTCTTGTGGGGATGTGTTGGTGCAGGTGTGATATATTTATTACATAATACACAGTATATTTTGGATGTAGTAAGGGGTCCATGGTTTTCACATGACTGGCAAAGGGATCCATGGAATGAAAAGGTAAAGAATCCCTGATTTATGCTATATTTTTATTATTCCAGAGTATTACTTACACATGCTATATATAGTACCATGTTATCTCAATATATTTTTGTGAGTTTCAGAATGGAATTGAATCAATTACTGTGATTAGACAGTGGAGAGGAAATAATGGAATAAAAATATAAGGTGTTGATTCAGAAGACATGCACAGAGGATGAAACTGAGAGTGTCAGTACAAGTAAATAACTTTTTAGATGTCCTTCATCAGGGATTCCAGAAGAGTAATTGACTTCATAATGGAAACTGAACTTACAATATAAAAGATGGTGTTATACAATTAAATGATCTTTAATTGTAATGATGACAATCAAATTAAACAAAGACTAGCAATATAAACATAAATCTAACACTGAATACTTAATATGACTTAGTTTGAACATAATCATAGATAGAGCTGACACAATTGATCTACCTTCATATAATGTTGCATTTGGGAGACTAA
The DNA here is from genome assembly GCA_004027955.1 of Chaetophractus vellerosus. Classification (NCBI taxonomy): domain Eukaryota; kingdom Metazoa; phylum Chordata; class Mammalia; order Cingulata; family Chlamyphoridae; genus Chaetophractus; species Chaetophractus vellerosus. The sequence continues at coordinate 24,135 of PVKH010000600.1, forward strand.
TTAATGCTTTCTTTGGAAATATTCTTTGATATGTAAACAGTATGAACTAAAAACAAAACATTTTTTCCTTAGTTTCTGAGCACAAAGCTATAGACTGACCCACAACATCTTTTCACTTTTATACAATTTTAAAAATGCACTTTACTTATGAACCAATTTCCCTCAATTATTTCATTGCCTTTTAATCATTCTTGTTCATCAAATGGTAGGTGACGAGATTCAGCAAGGAAATCACAATAGTGTAAAATATTGGCATTGTCATATTATGTTCCAAAGAATAGTTGGATCTTGGCCTCACATACATGAAGAGGATTCTCCATGGTAAAATGACACTCCAGTTCAGTGAGAGCCACAGACGGAAAAAACATTCCGCCTCCCTTTGTCGAATGCATCTTCAGAATGGTCAACAGAATGAAAGCACAGGAGGTCAGGAATATCAATACAGTACTTATCTCTGAGCCCACAAAATGGAAGAGTAGAAGATTTTGATGTGAGTGTCAGAACGAGAAATAGCAACAAGTGGAGGGATGTCACAAAACATATGTCTAATTTCATTATATGCACAGAAGAATAGGTTAAAAGTGGCCACAGAGTGCACTTTAGCATGCAAAATCCCACCAACACTGGAAGAAATGGGTGGCACATAACTGAATACAGAAGTGGGTTGTATATTACTACATAACAACCACAAGCCATTACAGCCAAGAGAGTGCCAAATGTAGTCACAAAAGTAACAAAGAGAGAAATCTGTCTTGTACTTTCAAGAAGTAAAATGGCTTTATTCACTGCCAATAAAGTGCCCAGCATTTGGAGGGTGGCAACAGAAGAACAGCAGGCATTCAACATTGACAATACCCTCAGAAAACATTATATGGGTTTGTGGAGCCAGGAATTCCCAATGAACAACTTGACTAGTCTGTTTATGGACATATGGGTTGCTTCCATCTTTTTGCAATTCTGAATAATAATGCTATGAACATTGGTGTGCAAATATCTGGTCAAGTTCTCATCTCAATTCTTTACAGTATATACATATAAGTGGGAATGCTGGATCATATGGTAATTCCATACTTAACTTTCTGAGGAATCTCCAAGCAGTTTTACTTGGCTGCATTTTACATTCCCATGATCAAAGAACACATGTTCTCACTACTCCACATCCTCTCCAACACTTGCTATTTTCTATTTTTTATAGTAGGCAGTCTAGTTGGTATGAAAACGTATCTCATCTTATTCTTGATTTGTATTTACCCAAAGAAAATAATGTCATGCATCTTTTTATGTGCTTATTGGCCAATTATAAACATTTCTTGTTGAAAAATCTATTCATGCTTTTCTCATTATGTAATTGGGTTGTTTGTCTTTTTGTTGTTGAGTTATAGGATTTCTTTACATTTTCTGTATAATAAGCCATTATAAGGTATATGATTTCCAAATATTTTCTCCCATTCTTTAAGTTGTTTATGTACTTTCATGGTAAAGTAATTTGATGCACAAGAGTTTATTTTGATGAAATCCCATTTATTTATTTATTTTTTCATTTCTGTGTGCTTTTGGTGTAAATGCTAAATAACTATTATCTAACATATGATCCTGAAGAGATTACCCTCTGTTTTCCTTTAGGGGGTATGTATCAGTTTCCTGGCTGCCAAAGTAAATACTATAATTTGCTAGCTTAAACAATGGAAATTTATTGGCTCATGGTTTTGAGCCTGGCAGATCAAAATTTAGGTATCAACAAGGTGATTCTTTCTTACCATGGTGTTCTAGGGTTTGCTGCCAATGATCTTTGATACTTGCCTTTCTGTCATATGGCAATGCTAATGAAGATGCCATTCTCCTTTCTACACTGGGGTCCTATGAGTTTCTAGCTTCTTCTCCATCTACTGCTCTACTTCTAATTTCATTCTGCTTATAAAGGGGCCTAAACTGATTCAGTTGTTGATACCTTAACTAAAAATAACATCTTCAATAGGTCCCCACAGATATGGATTAAGACTAAGAGCATTTTTTTTGGTAAACAATTCAATCCCCAATGGAATTTTAAATTGTTGTTCTTATATTTAGGTTTTTTATCCACTTTGAGCTAATTTTTGTGTAATGTGAGAGGTAGGTATCCACATTCATTCTTCTGCATTTAGATAGCAGTTTTCCCAATACCATTTGTGGAAGAGTTTACTCTTTCCCCCTTGAGTGGACTTGGCACACTTTTCAAAAATTAATTGGCCATAGATATGTGGGTTTGTTTCTGAACTTCCAATTCCTTTCTATTGGTTTCTATGCCTGCCCACATGAGAGTATCATGACATTTTTATTACTGTAGCATGGTAATGAGTTTTAGTATTGAAAGCATCAGTGTCCTAACATCCTTCTTCTTTTTCAAGATGTTTTTGGTAATTTGGGCCATTATCTTCCATATAAATTTCTTCATTGCCTTTTTCATTTCTGAAGAGTGTTATTGAAAATTTTATTGGGATTGCATTGGATTTATAAATCACTGATATTGCAAAAATATTTAGTCCTCCTATCCATGGACACGGAACGCCATTCCATTTCTCTAGGTCTTCTTTGAATACTTTCAGCAATGCTTTGTAGTTTTCTGTGTGTAAGTCTTTTTTTCATTACTAATGTAAAGAATCCTCCTTGATTTTTTTGGTGTTGATCTTGTACCATGACAATTTGCTGAATTAGATGTAAAAGCATGCAAATTGGAAAGGAAAAAAGTAAAACTTTATTTATTTGTAGATTATATGATATTATATATAGAAAATTTTGAACAATTTACAACAATGTTTTGGGTAGGCTTTTACCACGGGGCTTTCTTAACTTATAAGCTTACAGTTCTGAGGCCATGAAAATGTCCAAAACAAGACTTCATCAGGTGATGCTTTTCTTTCTGAAGATCAGCTGCCAGAAGTCCCAGTCTCCTCTCTCACAAGGCAAGGTACATGGTAGCCTTTGTTTGTTTATCCCCTTTCCTCTGGGCTTCATTACTTTCAGTTTCTCACTTCAATGGCCTCTTCTGTGCTTCTGTGTTCCATTGATTTCAGCTTCTGGATTCCAGGGTTTTCTCTCTCAGCTACTGGGAGTTTTATAATGCTTTGATCCAATATCCAGGGTCCTTTCCATTCAGTCTGAAGAACTCCTTGTAGCATTGATCATAGGGCAGTTCTTGTGGTTATGATCTCCCTCAGCTTTTCTTTATTTGGAAATGTATTAATTTCTCATCTTTAATACAGCTTTGCAAGATATAAAATTTAAAATTGAAATTGTTTTTTTTAGTACTTATATATATCATCTCACTGCATTCAGGTTGGATTTTTGAGAAATTGGCATTGAAATTTAAAGGTACTGTTGCTTTCCCCTTGCAGCTTTTAGAACTCTCTCCTTCTCTATGCATTATTTAGTTTGACTATGCTTTGTCTTGGAGTGGTTCTCTTTAATTTTATCCTGTTTGGTGTTTGTTGGGATTCTTGGATATGCATTCATGTCTGTCATTAAATTTGAAGAGATTTCTGCCACTATTTCTTTGAAAACTCCTCTTGTTCCTGTCTCTCTTTTTTATTTTGGGACTCCTGTTATGAATATATTGGTATTCTTGAAGGTGTCCCAAGGTCTTTTAGGCTTGGTTCAGTTTTCTCATCTTTTATCTTTCTACTCTTTAGCCATAATCATTTCATTTGCTTTTCTTTGAGTGCACCCATTTTTCCTCTCTATATCCAATATTTCGTATTCTTCACTGATGATTTCTGAAGTTTTATTCTGTTTCTTTCGATGGATCATAATGTCTTGTGTCTTTGTCTTATAAAATATTCTTGCACACTGTACATTTTAATATTTTACTTTTTAACTATGAGATTTAGTGTTGGAGCTGTCTGTTTCCTAAGTTTGTGCTCAGCTAGATATGATAGATAAATCACTGAGTGGTAGGAGCTAACAAGAACAAACAAAAACCTATATAAAAAACCTTCATTTCTCTGTCTTTGAAAATTGGCTTTGTGATGGCTAGTGTTCTCCTTCAGAGATTAATGCTCCTATCATGAAAATAAAAGTGAGGCAAAAGTGTGGGTTCCTTTCCTTCTCTTCTGAGCCTGTGTCCTGTCCTAGGCTTGTGGCTTGGATTTAGGAATCCCCCTGTTTATGATAATTGGCATAGCTTCTGTATTCCTATGACATAGACTTTCCCTATTTTCATGGTTTTCTATCACATGCCTTAAAGCCAGGAATCCTTTGTCCCAGCTACTTAATCAAATGTTTCTTACACTACTTTAACTGTCTGCAACCTGTTTCTGCCTGCAGGATAAGTTATGGGAAGAGCAAGTTAGAGATGAGGTTACTGGGTCAGGCTTTCAGTCTGCCACTGTTTAGACTGGAACAAATATACATACACCTAAATATGCACATAGATGTTACTCTGCTCCCTGCCAGACAAAGCCAGGGATCCACAATGAGAGTGTAGGCTGGGAACATGCCATATCAGGAAGGGGCTCTGGGAGAGGACAGTGGGTGCTACTAGTTTTAATTTGTATTTTCTTGAATCAACAACACTCACCCACTTACAGCAATCCTTTATCTGTCTTCTGTAGTTTTGAGGAAGATAGCTCTGACAGTTATTGCTAGTTTTTCAAAGATTCTGTGGGTGTACACAAATCTGGGTTTGTTTTATGTGGCGATCTTTGTTGCCTAGAAGTAGTCATAATAATATTAAGTGCACTAAATTAATGTAAGAATGAAAAATTTTCCCCAAGAGAAATCACCTGCAATATATTTGAATGAGGGATGGTTTGAAAAATCTGAAAGAGAATAGCACTGAATTTAAAATATTGTAATAACAAAAAAGTAGTCAGGAGAGAAGAATTTGAACTCCAAAAAGATATGACATAAATTAACAATAGCACATAAATAATTATTTTATTTTTTAATGTATGTGGACTAAAGATTCCATTTAAAAACACAATGATTGACTGTATTATAAAGTAAGACCCAGCCATATGATTTGTATAAGATAAAAGAAAAAGTATGGGGGCCGACTGGATAGCCCAGTGGATAGGGCATCAGCATACCACATGGGAGGCCCGGGTTCGGTTCCCGGGGACCTCTCCTAGCGGCTAGACCGCCTTGAGAATGGCGAGCCGCCATGGGCGGGTCAGAGCCGCCGTGGGCAGGGCAAAAAAGCTGCCACGGACAGGCAAAAGCCACCATGGGCAGGGCAGGTCGCCTGCGAATCGAGTGCAGCCAGCCACCCACGAACTGAAAAAGCCGGCTGTGATGGAAGCAGAAGCCGCCCACAAGCGGGGAAAGCCGCGCCTGCGCAGTGACCCAGTCTCGGCGCGTCGCCGCAGCAGGGGGGAAGGGGAGATATGTAATAAAATAAATAAAACTTTAAAAAAAAAAAGAAAAAAGAAAAAGTATGCACAAATATATAAGCCTGTAAATATAAGCATAAAATTAACACTATGCAAAGTAGTACTATAAGAATGTATATTATGTATTTAAGAGATATGAAAGATAGCATAAAAGAACGACAAAGAAAAATTTTCAGAAAACTCTTACAAATAGCTAGTAGACTGTCAAAACAAATAAAACCAAATTTTACAGAATTAAATGGAACAATAGAGTCTTAAAATGTAATAACATTAAATAATTAATAGGATAAAAGTTCTAATTTGTTAAAAATCTAAGACAAGGAAATGCTGTTTCCTTTTTATTTTTTATTCCTGATCTGATGAAATAATTTTAATAATAGAGATGATATATTGAAATTCCATGAATAAAGATAGAGCTAAAAATATTTATCATAAAATTCTTTCTTCAACCTTTAATTATATTATTTGAAAGTACATTTAATGATGATAAAAAAATGATTTCAATGCAAGGAACAAAAAAACACTCATGATGATTGTGATGGTTAGATAATGTGTCAACTCAGTCAAGTAATGGTGCTGAGTTGTTTGTTCAATCAAGCACTAGGCTAATTGTAAATCAAGGGCATTTCATGGACTTTAATCACCAGTGAATTGGTTGCATAGATGGTTGGTTATATCTACAATCAACTGAGAAGATTGTTGTCAGCAATGTGTGACGTCTCATCCAATAGGTTGAAAGTCTCAAAAGGGGAAGTAATTTCAAAATTCAGGGAGAGAATTCCCATCTCTAATTCAGACAGACAGAATCTTCTGTGGAACTCATCAATGACCTTCTCGGAGTCCCTGGTTTGCAGCTTGCCCTATCGAATTTGGAGAAGTGATCCCCACAGTTGTGTGAGACAATTTTATAAAATCTCATACTATTTACAAGTATCTCCTGTTGGTTCTGTTTCCCTAGAGAACACTGACTAATACAAAGATTTTGTAAGTAGTACCTATTGAGGTGGCATTAACATGGAAAATATTCATTACTCTCCTCTTTGCTTCACTCCCCTGTATCACCTATTGTGGAATAAATTAATGCTGTCTTTTTAATTTTCAAATAAGCTTTTCTCAGTATCACTGATTTTTTTCATGAAGAGAACAGCATTTCCAAAAATTCATCAAATATGTAACATTATTTTGTAATTCCATGACACATATCAAAATTTTTATCCTGAAATTCTAGAGTGTAAACAGTTTTTCTTTTACAATTACCTTATAAAGTGAAATGAAATTGGATTTTGGTATCATTAATTAATGAAAGACTCATAAGAAAACATTTCTTGTGAGTCTATTAAATTTTAAAATTTAAACCTTTTGGGAAGTAAATTAATTGTAAAATCTTCATCTCAGCACTGATTTTTACTTTATTCTCTTTTGAGACATTTAATGTAGTAAAAGCCAATAAAACAGGTTGTACAAATATTGTTGTGCCTTAATCCAACAAAATATCTTATGTATTGTTGAATTAGGTGACATTGTCAAAATTGACTGAAGAAACTCCACCATGATGATATGTTCAAGCCTCAAATATACCCATTCATTGGTTGGTACACACTCCTAGAAAGAAGTTAGTTATGGAGATGCAACCAATGCAAATTCACAAAATTGTACTTAACATAAAGTTGTGTTAGAAATATTTAATAATAAAATCAAGTTCTGATGGAAAACACAGTGTGAAAAAATACGTGAACACATAATTACACATAAAATAAGCATATATGCACAAAGAAAAATGATTGGAAAAAATCCATCTAAAGATTAACAACATTCATGAATGATATTCATTTACTTTTTTGAATTTTGCTGTACCTAATTTTTGTGTAATTAACAATGTTTAAGCCCTATGATAATCCCATCTGTTAAATATAAATTTGATTCATTGTGAAAAATGTGCTTTTCCATCCCTGGTGGTTGCCCGTCTGGCCTTTCAGCCACAGATTAATTATTTGTAAAGAAATATGTTCTGTTTTAAATGGTCATTAAAAAGTGAATCACAAAAGAATATCAAATAAATATCAATAAATGGCTCTCAACTTCATGTGGCTTATAAAGAGGAGGCAGCTTTCTATTACAAGCCTAAAATGGAAGTATTAGTGCTTGAGCTTTTATCTTTGGAATCATGCCAAACAATCTTCCTTGGAATTGGTCCCAGAAATGACCAAATGTTGCCTTATCAGCAACCCTCAATATAAAAGGTGCTATGGAATTAACAGGATGAAATACAAGGGATAATCCATTCTGCTTGTGTTCACAGTAGCTCCCTGGTATACACATAAGACAAAAATTTCCAGGTAAACATTCCATTTCACCTGGACCTGAACAAAAATTTTTGGTTGATTTATTTTATGAAGGAACTGCTCAACAAAAGTGCATACACAAAAACTTAAACAGTTTATCTCAAAGAAAACAAATATATCATAGAATTGTCAGCCTTGTTAAGTGGTTTACATATTTAATTTGTGAGAAAAATTTGATGTTGAGGAATTTAAACATACTATCTGGAAGAGGTTTCTCACCACTTTTGTCTCATGGTGAGTATTATTCTAAAGTTAAGCATTTTAGAATATATCAGCATATTGGGATATTAGAAGAATATGCAGACACAATACATATCAAGTAATGCCTCCCTAAGTAACACCAAATTTGGATACAGAAATAAACATTTTATAGAATCAGAGTCATAAAGCAATGCACAGGTATTGAAAATATAATTTTGGAAGAAATTTAATTTTAAATAATCACATAAAAACATATTTTCTGAAAGTTAATAGTAATATGTGGTCTATACTATTAATATAACTCAGTAAATTAGCCTAAGGGTTTTTAGTTCTAATCTGTCATTTTTATCAAATAATATTAAATACAAAAGAACAAACAGAATATGATGTATTGAAACTCTAACATTATTTCTTATATGACTAGCAATTTTCTATGTTTTTCTGAAATTAAGTATCAGTAGGAATACAGCGTGATGAGTGTGTTCTCTGACTCAATCTATCTTGGCAGAATCACAAAGAAGAGCCAGCAATGAATTGTTGTGAGTCTGGACAATTTACTTAATTTTCTGTTGCCTTTTTATCATCTAAAAAAATGTGTCCCATAGTGAAATCTATGGTATAACATTTACAGTTGGATGAATGTCTTAAAAAAGATAATTATTTATCAGCATTTGAAGGTCATTCTAATGATGAAACATATAGGAATTTCTATTATATTATATCCAAATTATGATTTATACATAATTTATTTTGGGCAGTCAAACTAAGATTTTTTCAGCAATATTTAGTTAATTTATCTTTATTATGAATTTGTTGAATCACTAAATAATTTTTTTAAATTCCAGATCATTTGTGTAAATAAAAATGGCTTTGAACTTATTTGTGTCAAGTAAGACCTTTTCTTTCTCAAAAGATTAGAAAGCTTGAACACTATGGGAAGTAGGAATAACATTAATGTGACTGACTTTATCTTTATGGGATTGACAGACTCTGAAAAGATCCAACAGCTCCTCTTTATACTGTTTCTCCTGATATATCTTTTTACACTGCTGGGAAATGTGGGGATGATACTGATAATTCACCTGGATCTACAGCTTCACACCCCCATGTACTTTTTCCTCAATCACCTGTCATTCCTTGACCTCAGTTACTCAACAGCCATCACATCTAAAACCTTAGAGAACTTACTGACTTCTAACAAGTATATTTCATTTATGGGTTGATTCACACAGATGTATTTTTTTTTCTTGGCTGTAACTGAATTTTTACTTCTCTCATCCATGGCCTATGACCACTATGCAGCTATCTGCAATCCCTTTTACTACCCAGTTGTTATGTCCACAAGACTCTGCCGAACCTTCATTACCTGGCCCTACATGATTGGTTTTACTGAATCTTTAGTAAATGTTATTTATATGAAAAGTTTGCATTTCTGCAAATCCAAAGTAATCACTCACTTTTTCTGTGACTTAACCCCACTTTTAACCCTGTCTTGACTGACACTCATGACACCAAAATCATGATATTCACTTTATCTAGTTTAAACATAATGGTGTCTCTTATCACAAGCTCTGTGTCCTACCTGTCCATTTTGTATATTATCTAAAAATTAATTCCTCTTCAGGAAAGCGAAAAGCCTTCCCTATTTACATCCCCCACCTCCTGGGGGTCACCATCTTTTACAGCACCTTGATTTTTACTTATTTTAAACCAAAGAGGTCTTACTTCCTGGAAAAGATCAAATGGCCTTTGTATTTTATACTATGGTGGTCTCAATGCTGAATCCATTCATTTATAGTCTTAGGAACAAAGAAGTGAAAAATGCTCTTTTTAGAGTCATTCAGAAGAGAGAGGGCCCTGGGCAACAGAAATGACAGTGATGCTGAACATTTAAGTGCCTTTTACTTTCCATTCTATTTGGGTATTTAAGTTGTATCTCTCTAAATATACTAGCACCATTTAATTAGTTTGCATTTCTGCTGAGCCATCCTCTATTTCACCAGAGATTAGGAACATTACCCAGAATATGTTTTAGTAAATTTACATTTTAATTGAAACCCATGAAATATGTGCCAATACTATGGTTTAAATATCCATGTATTTTAGGGCAACTAATGTGCAAAACCATTGTGGTGTTTGCCTTCAAATTATAGCATAGAAATACCCATGAAAATTTCAATTTCAGAGAAATTTGTGATGGAGAGCACATTCAGAAGTCATTCCATATATTCTGTAGGTAACAGATATAACACCATCAGAGAGTACTGCTTTGGACTGAACAACCCAGGGTTTGGATGATAAATCGGCCAGCTTTTTAGCTGTATATCCCCTAGCAAGTCACTGAATCTTTAAATATAGTTTTTTCAGTTGTATGAGATAAATAAGAATACAAAATCTATCAATTACTATAAAGATTAAAGTACAAAAAGGAAGGAAATAATTTATGTACTATGAATAAATATTGGCCACTATTCATCAGAATATTTAATCCTTGCAGTATTTTGAATATATAATAGCTTTTGTTATGGAAAAGTTCACTGGTAATTTATAAATGCTTTTGGTTAATCTTACACAAAATTAAATAATAACTAAAAAAGTAAAATAGCAATTCAATATTTGTTATTAGAGCAAAGGAAAATATTGTGATGCAAATAATTTATAGAAAAAAGTATATGTGAGCATTGAAAATTTGAAAACCATTTTAAATGTTAAATAAAATAGAAATATATTAACCATTTTTAATATTTTATTCATGCTGTTCTAGAATTATCTAATATAAGTGCATGCATAAATTAAATATTTTCACAAAATTATTGTCATTTTCTATTTGTCTTTTGAAGTTCGAGTTCCACTAATCCCTAAAATATTTGGTAATAACTTTTTCATTTAAATTTGTGAGATGCCTTATTGGTGCAATATCTGGTGTCCAGCCTGTTTCATGGCACCTTCCTTTTCTCACTCTCAAGCATCCCACCATTTTTCATTTAATTTTCAAAGAAGTTTTAGGTCACAGCAGAGTCACACACAGAATAAAAGACAATCTCATATATTTAACCTCTTCCTCCATACCAAAACCTTTTTGTATGTGGATGGCAACATCAACATAACTGACATACAGATAGTGAAACATAGTTCCCCAACATTGTCCTGGGTCCACATCAAGGTCCACATTTTAGCTCGTACACTTTTATAAATTTTGATGACTATCACCCTGTCCCGTGTCCACCACCACAAGGCAATGGAAAACACTTCCACAGGCCACCAAATACCCCCCCTCAATCCACCCCATCTCTCCCCACCTCTGCAGGGCCCATAATACCCCCCCACACTCAACTTCCCGTACAACAGGATTCACAGATACACACCACAGAATGTTCTGGCTCACTGGTTCTTCCCCCTCTGGGAATCATTCCTGCTCCCAAGAGTCACTCCCCTGTCTATTTCTGAATGAATCAAACCTGCAAAAATAGGGAACACATCTCCTTCCCCCCCACCCTGCAGGATTTATATATATATATAATTATTATTTCACATTTTTTGAAAAACCCAACCCTTTAATAACATCCTGTTTTCTTTTTTCCTTTTCCTATTTTTAAAATCTTTTAAAATTATTTTTTATTTTTTAAGTTCTCCTATATTTTAACTCTTACATTTATTTTATTTTATTTTTTTTAAAGATTTATTTATTTTATTACATATCTCCCCTTCCCCCCCATTGCGGCGACGCACCGAGACTTTGTCACTGCGCAGGCGCGGCTTTCCCCGCTTGTGGGCGGTCTTTGCTTCCATCACGGCCGGCTTTTCAGTTCGCGGGTGGCTGGCTGTGCTCGATTTGCAGGCGACCTGCCCTGCCCGTGGCGGCTTTTGCCTGTCCGTGGCAGTTTTTTGCCCTGCCCACGGCGGCTCCGGCCCACCCATGGCGGCTTGCCATTCTCAAGGCGGTCTGCCCGCTAGGAGAGGTCCCCGGGAACCGAACCCAGGGCCTCCCATGTGGTTTCCCAGCGAGCTCTTTATCCACTGAGCTATCTAGCTGGGCCCTCTTACATTTAAATATCATTATTTTTTCATTTTCCTATTCATTGCAATTGGCTATTTTTATGGCTTTTTTTTTA
>PVKH010000601.1:0-36161 GCA_004027955.1 Chaetophractus vellerosus
CATGTATATTAATGACTTCCATCAATTTTGGGATGCTTTTGGCCACAATTTCTTCATATATCCTTTGTATTCATTTCTTTTCTCTTCTTTTGAGGCATGCAGTGTGCATATATTGGGTATACTTGGTTTCCAGCATGTTTCTGATGCTCTGTCCATTTTTCTTCTATTTTTTAATTTCTACACCTCAGACTGGATAATCTCAGTTGACTGATCTTCAATTTTTGCTAATTCTTTCTTCTGACAGCTAAAATTTGCTACTGTGTCCCTCTAATCAATTTTCCATTTCAGGTATTATAATTTTCATCTCCAGAGTTTCTTGGTTCTTTTTCATACTCTCTTTATTAATATTTTCTATTTGGTGAGACATTACTCTCATACTTCCTTTTAGTCCTTTGTACTTAGTTTCCTTTAATTCTTAAATCATATTTAAATTAGCAGATTTCAGTCTCTGTTTAGTAAGTCCAATGTGGGCTTCCTCAGGAACAGTTTCTACTGAGTGCTTTTTGTTCCTGTTTATGGGTCATGTTTTCTTAGTTTTTGAATGTCATACAATTATTGTTAGAAATAGACATTGTAAATATTAAATTGTGGCAACCATGGAAATCAGATCTTACACACTTCAGGTTATTTTTTTTTCTGTTTGTTGTTTTTTGCTGATTGTCTAGTGACTTTCTCGAACTAATTCTGTAAACTCTGTATTCTTTGTGGCCACTGAATTCTCTGCTTTGTTAGCCAGCGGCCAGCTAATACTTGATCAGAGATTCCATTAAAAGTATTAAACCAGCCTTTGCTGAGATGCTCTGTGTGTGTGTGTTGAATGCATTGCCTTCAATGCTCAGGCAGGCAGTTCATAACCCCAAGTGTGCCTTTATACCCTGCTTAGGCAGAGCTTCAAGTTCAGCCGTACATGAGAGAACAGGGCCTTCTCAGTTGTTTCCTGGGCAGGCACACATCCTAACACTTATAGGTAGTCTTCTAGATTCCCAAGAATATGACAGAGCTTTCAAAGGCCCCTATAGTTATCTTCTGCTCCAGTATTTCCTTTTAGGCTTTTTGGTCACCTTCTTGTGTTCCCCAACTCTTATTATTGTCCTAGCAACTTAGATATTAAATAATTGCTGCTGAGTGTTTTCAACAAATGCCCCAAGTGTAAAAGTTATTGATAGTGAGTAACCTCTGAGTCAGGGCAAATAATGATAAGTCCTGTGAGTGGGTTTCTGGGGAACTGCCAGACATGTCTGATAATGGCAATTCTCTTCGGATGGAGCTTTTAGGGAACTCCAAACCCATTCTGCCCCTTACCATGACTGCTAGGCTGCTAGTTTTACTTGCAGTCATGACTGTGATGTTTTTTTTCCCCCAAGCTTACTCATTGCTGAAAAAAGCAGAACAGGCTTAGGATAAGTTAAAACACTATAATTCAGTGAATCAGGAATTTTTCTTGAATAAATTTCCCTTGTATTGTTGAAAGTATTTGGATAATTTCCAGAGTTCCGGAAAATTTGATTTTGACAATTTTGCAGTGTTCTTGTTCTTATGGAGTGAATTTTTGGAAGTCCTTCCTCTACCATTTCCATTATTCCACATATCTTAAACAGGATAACAGTCTATTATCAAACCATTTAATATTCTGCAAATAATGAAAATGTAGGAATACAGCCCAATTTCTTCTAAGGCACACAATACTTGCATAACCGTATCACTTTCAGGATTTCCCCCTTTTCACATAAATAATTGCACTCACCCGGGTCTTGCCCTCTTTCCAAATGAACTCTAGTGGTTTGGGGTATTCCATTTTGGGGTAATATATCCATATTAGTTCAACTGGTACTTATTTAATATGACATAATCTTAACCTGTGTTTTTGGTATTTAAATAACTAATACATCCATTTATACTCTGGGAAAGGGAAAGTCACTCAGATCATGAAATTAGAGGATAAATATATTTTCATAGAAATTTCTTTTCATAGAAATTTTTATTGATTTTGTTTAAATTACAAGTATTTTTAACTCCTTCCCAGGTGCAATTAACAGAGACCACAGAGAGGTATTCCTTTTCTTTATAATTTGTCAGGGATTGGGGGGAATCATGCATGATTACATAGTTGGGAGTTTAAAGTCATATAAATCATTTTTAATTTCTTAAAGAAGCTTTTAGATTATATAAATATTACATCAAAAATATAAGGGATTAGCACATATCCCACACATACTATTCCCCATTAAAAACATTTTTCATTAATGTGGTACATTTGTTACAATTGATGAATGCATGTTGAAGCATTGCTACTAACCACGGTCTATAGTTTTCATTATAATTTACAATTTGTAACACACAATTTTATAGGTTTTGGCATAATGTAGAATGGCTTATATCCATCATTTCAGTGTCATGCAGGACAATTCCAATGTCCCAAAAATGTCCCATGTTACACCTATTCTTTCTTCTCCTTCCTCTTAGAACTTCTAGTGGCCACTGTCTTTATATCAAAGATACAAGTTCTTCCATTGCTAGAATAATAAGTCTATTTTAGTGCATATTTGCATTCTCCCCTTATGTTTGTTCATTCTTCAATCTTGAGGATTTGGAAATGGTGACAGCCTTTTTGTTTCTGAATGAGAGAGGGCTTAGATCCCATGGAGCAGATGGATGGAATTGTCTTGCTTGCTGTTGCAGATATTTAGTTTTTTGGCATGGTTATTGTCTATCATCATCCTTTTGTGAGTTGTCCTGGGTGAGTCCAATGAGCTGGAGAGTAGGTGTTGCAAATCTGCTGAGATTCAGGGCTCAACCAATATATGAACAGACCAAAGATTTAAATCTCTGGGACATATATTTAATGAGCACAGTGCTAATTATAGGTTCAAATAAAAGAGACAGAAGAGTCCTGTGTAGGGGAATTATAAATAAGTCTAACTCTGTTACATTGGGGGAGTATATATTCCTAAGCAAGGCCCACTGACAGGGTGCCAAATTCCTGGGACTACCTGCCCTGCCTATAGTGTCTAGATGTTTCTAGAGCCCTCAGGAGTCCCCTTGCTGGAGGCACTGTTCACTGTGGCCGTCAATGAGATCCTGCTGAAACGTGCATAAACATAAACTCTGGAATGACTTCCCAACTCACTTTGAAATCTCTTAGCCATAAAAACTCATTTATATTTAATATTTCCCTCTTTTGGTCAAGATCTTTTTCCAAATGCTTAGCAATAATCCCTTGCTGCCAGGGACACTCATCCTTGGGAGTCATTTCCCATGCCAGGGAGAAGTAATGCATTTATATCCTTAGTTGGGCTTAGAGAGAGGCCACATTTGAGCAACAAGGAGGCTTTCAGGAGGCAACTCTTAGGCAATATATAATACTAGGCTAAGATTCAATTTCACAAGAACAAGGTTCATAAGTACAAACATCAATAACAATGGCCTAGTGTAATGGTCTGTCCTCCTCCACTAGACACTGCCCATGTGCTCAGGGGATTCTTGCTGCTCTATTGGAGAATGTAGCAGGACTTCCCAGAATGGCAATTCAATATTCAGTGCCCCATGACCACTTGAACACATTCATATGCCATAGAGGCATGCCCCATGTGTACACCTCTGCACGCATCCCCCATCACTGATACCCCACATTAGTGATCCTCCCCTGCCACAGCTGTGACCCTTCTGAGATCCAAAACCTTCCCCAAAAACAAAACCAAAAAAATTAACAAGTAAAAAATATTAAGAAAATATAATTAATAAAAAATTTAAAAATTAATTTAAAAAATAAAATAAAATGATTTTTACATTGTGTCTTTCATCAAATTAAGATCTGTTATCTTTCATGTACAGTGACAATTTCTTCCATATGTCCCCCCAGTGTCTTATTTTTTTTGCTTCATCTTCAAATAAGCTTTAGTTTACAGAAAAGTCATGTAGAAAATATAAGGTATTCCTATATACCCAACCCTCTCTCCTTCTCCCATTTTTCCCTATTAATAACATTTTAAATGCCTATGGTATTTTTGTTGCAATTGATGTATAAATATTGAAGCACATTGCTACTAACCATGGTCAGTGGTTTACATTATGGTTTACATTTTGCACAGTACACTTTTATAGGTTTTGGCAAAATTTAAAATGGCCTGTATCCATCATTGCAAGATTATGCAGAACAATTCCAATGTCCTAACAATGTCCTATGGTCCATCTATTCTATTCTTCTCCTCTTCCCCTCAGAACCTATGGTAACCACTAAGTTTCAATTTTTGAAGAGTAAAGTTCATAGTTATATGCAATAATATTGAGGGCTGAATATATTAGCCTGTTTTCTTTTCTTAGGCACTGACTATTTTCTCAAGAGACTCTTGCCCCTCTAGTTGAGAGCATAGCAGGACTCCCCAAGATGGAAGTTTAATATTTTCTTGTTTATTGTGTGGGTCTCCACCCACTGAGGTAAAACACTAGGACACTAGAACACTTTCATATTCCATAGATACATGCCCCAGGCATGTCTTATCCCCCATATCCCCCCACCCCCAATGCCCTGCACCAGTACCCTCCCCTGCCAAATTTGACAAAAGAACTTTGCAGTTTTAACCACACACCTGAAAATAACCAGAGTGCATCTGTTCCTTCCTCCAGCCCTCCCCCAGTTACATGGCTAGTCCAACCCAATCCCCTCACCCTACTTCTCCTTCACATTCTAGCACCACTGAACCCAATCACATCACTGCACCACTCTCGTCCCCATCCACTGCCCAACCACCCCCTTTCACCTTATCATAGATTTTGCTCATATGGGTGTTGGTGCACAATTTTCTTCGCCCTATTTCCTGTAAACCTATCTTCCAGACTCTAGCTCTGTGGGTCTGCTCAATTTGCTTAAGGCATATCAGTGTGGTCATGTAATATTTGTCTTTCAGTGACTGGCTTACTTCATTCAACCTAAGAGCTTCAAGATTCATCCATGTTGTCCCTTGTGTTAATACTGCATTCCTTCTTACAGCTGAGCAATTTTCCACTGTATGTGTATATCACAATTTGCTTATCCATTCATCTGTTGATGGACACTTGGGTTGCTTCCAACATTTTTATTTTTATTTATTTATTTTTTTATAATAGAACTTTATAAGGTTTTATTTATACATTACTTTTATGGAAAGAAAACATTATGCAGAAACTTTTATCAGTTAAAAAAATCCTTGGCTAGATAAAGTTATTTATGTGTCCATACACACACACAGGCACATATAGGGTATTTTACACATCAGTATAATTATAGATATTTACAAACATACTATTTAAAATATTTTGCAATGTGCCAAAATGAGAGGCAGTTGGAAAAGCAAGTTAAAATAGGTGAAAACTTGAACCAAATAGTCCTTACGGTTAGAAACACTACAACCACTATTTTTTTTTAACTTAGAAAAGAAAACCATATCTTTGAAGTATCAAACCTAAGCTTTTAATACTATATTGTTGTTGCTTTTATTTTGAAAACAAGTTCTAACATGTTTAAAAATAAATATCTTGACCAGTAGCAGGCAACCAAGATCAATTACTAGAACAAGCTGAACATACTGACTTGAGATTCATGAGTCAGCAAATAATAACAAATGTTGATTAGCATCTTGTAATCAAAAATGTGATAAACCCCCTCTAAAGCCCCATTTGAGGCATGCAAAATCAATTATGACTCTAAAGAATTCAGCAACTTATCTGTAATGTAAGAAAATGCTAAAGTTATGACCCTATTATTTTGATATTATTATTTCACAAAGTGTTGACCTTTTAAATGAGTTTAACATGAATAATCAGTGTTAAAGAACTAGCTTTTGCAGAATCAGTTTGATAATTTTGTCATTATACTTTGATTTTAATAAGAATTTAATGAAAATATAGTACTTTGGAAAAAAAACAGTTAAAGAGACAAGCTAGGAATGAAATGACCCACTGTATGTGCTATTGTGGAAGCAAATAAAATCTTAAGTATTAAATCCATTCAAAATTGCAGATTTGTAATAGAATTTTGAAATTTCAAACTAATAAGCATCACTTCCAGACACAAGTTAATTCTTTCATAAATTTACATTCTCCTCACAAGAAAAGGGAAATCATATTTTAAGATAATATTCAAGTAAAACAAACAAGAAAAAAACCCTCAGTTTAATTTCTTAAAGGCAGAATGTTAAAGTACAGAGAATCTGAAAAAAAATAGCCTGGCCATGTTTTGCCTTAAGTTGTTTTTTTTAAAAGGTTCTTTAGAAAAGGCTCCAAATTTCCCATTATTCAATGTTTCATTTCTGAATTATGTAAGTAGAATTTTTCACAGTAAACTACTCAACATCTTTTGCAGATCTCATTAGCAAACCAGTTGCTTTGAGAAGATACAAAAATTAACAGATTATTGAATGACAATGATTCAGATTGGGTCAAGACACTGGGATTCATAATTTAAGATATTCAAAACACTTCATACTAAGAACTATGTCAAATACAGCTTTTATTCAGATTTAATTATATTCAGATTTAATTTAATCTCAAATCAGGTGCTTTTTACTCAAATAATTATGAATACAAATTGAAAGATACGGGAATTAAGGTTTGTTTTTTTTTTTACAATTTTCCTTTAGTAAAAATAAAATTACTTAAGCTCAGGTCTTTCAGGAAAAACCTGTTGATAATTTAAATATTTTACCTTAATAAAACTGTACAAGAATGGCTAAAGAAACAGGAAACATGTCTATGATCATTGTTAATAATTTAACATGGTAGATCATATCATCTATTCAGATGACAATGGATCTTGTGTTTAAGAATGTATTTATCCATTTTAATGTATTTTACCACTCATTTAATGTGAGAAATATTAAATCCAATGACTGCACACACTTAATTGGTTATGAAACATTGCAATTTAAGAATGTTTACTTTAATTTTGTTTCATCTATTTTAAAAATTGTTATTTGGACCATCAAATCTATTTCCCCCCCACCTTAGGCCCATCAGCAAAAGTGAATAATGTCACTATGAACATTGGTATGGATATATCTGTTTGTGTCCCTGCTTTCAATTCTTTTGGATTTATACCCAGATTTGGGATTGCTGGATCATATGGCAGTTCTATAGCTAGCTTCCTGAGGAACCATCAAACTGTTCTCCATAATGGATGCACCATTCTACATTCCCAGTGGATGAGTGTCCCCTTTCCTCCACATTCTATCCAACACTTAAAGTTCCCTGTTTTTTTTTTAAAGTCACCAGTGTAATAGGTGTGAGATGATAACTCATTTTTAGTTTTAATTTGCATCTCTCTAATAGCCAGTGGTGTTGAGCATCTTTTCATGTGCTTTTAAGCCATTTATATTTCTTTTTTCGAGAATTGTCTATTTAAATTCCTTGCCCATTTTTAAAATGGGTTGTTTGCCTTGTTAGTTTTGAGATACAGGATTTCTTTATATATGCTGGATATTAGGGCCTTATCAGATAAATGTTTACCAAATATTTTCTCCCATTAAATAGGCTTCCTTTTTACTTTCTTGACAAACTCCTTGGAAGCACAAAAGTTTTTTTTAATTGTGAAGTGGGGGGTCCGGCCGTAGCCCAGTGGATAGGGCGCCAGTTCACCAAATGGGAGGCCCCGGGTTCAGTGTCCAGGGACCTCTCCGGGTGGGCAGACCACCTTGAGAATGGCAAGCTGCCGTGGGTGGGGCAGAGCCACCGTGGGCAGGGCAAAAAGCCGCCACGGGCAGGGCAAAGCCGCCATGGGCAGGGCAAGCCGCCTGCGAACGGAAGTAAAAAAGCCATCCATGAACGGAAGCAAAAAGGCTGCCTGCGAACGGAGCAGAGCCGCCTGCACGGTGGGCTGACTCAGTGCATCGCTGCAGTGGGGGGAGACAGAGCAGACATGGAGGAACACAAGGATGAACGCAGCAAGAGCAAGCAGAAAGGGGGGATATGTAACAAAAAAAAATTGTGAAGTGGTCCCTGTATCTATTATATTTTTATTGCTCATGCTTTGGATGGATATTTATGAAACCATTTCCTAATACTGGATCTCATAGATGCTTCCCTACATTATCTTCCAGGAGCTTTATGGTCTTGGCTCTTATATTTAAGTCTTTGATCCATCTTGAGTTAATGTTCTTATAAGATGTGAGATAGTGTCCCTCTCTCATTCTTTTGGTTTGGATATCCAGTTCTTCAAGCATGATTTGCTGAAGAGGCTATTCTGTCCTAGTTGTGTGGGTTTGGTGGTCCTGTTGAATATCAGTTGACTGAATATGTAAGGATCTATATCAGAATTCTCAGTTCTGTTACATTGGTCCATATGTCTACCCTTGTGCCAATACCATGCAGTTTTGACCACTGTAACTTTGTTGTTTCCTTTCAAGTCAGGTAGCTTGATTCTTTCAATTTCATTTTTCTTTCTCAATATGTTTTTAGCTATTAAGGGCCCCTTGCTCTTCTAAATAAATTTCATAATTAGCTTTTCCAATTCAGTAAAAAATGCTGTTGTAATTTTTATTAAGATTTCATTAAATCTGTAAATCAATTTGGTTAGGCAGACATGGTAATGATGTTCAGTCTTCCAATCCATGAACATGGAATATTCTTCCATTTTTTTTTAGGTCTTATTTGATTTTCTTTAACAATGTGTAGTTTTCTGTGTACAAGTCCTTTACATTTTTAGTTAAGTTTATTCCCAGGTAATTGACTCTTTTAGTTGCTATTATAAACAGAATGGTTTTCTTGATTTCCTCTTCAGATTGCCTATTATTGGTATACAGAAATGCTACTGATTTTTTGCTTTGATTTTATAACCTGCCACTTTACCAAACTTGTTTATCAACTCTGGAAGCTTTGCTGTACATTTCTCAGGGCTTTCTATGTAAAGCATTATGTCATCTGCAAATAGTGAAATTTTTACTTCTTTCTTTACAATTTGTATCCCTTTTATTTCTTGTTCTTGCCTAAGTGCTCAAGCAAGTACTTCTGACACAATGTTAAGTAAGAGTAGTGACAGTGGGTATCCTTGTCTGGTTTCCATTCTTGGCGGGATAGCCTTTAGCATTTCCCATTGAATATCACATTAGCTGTGGGTTTTTCATTGGTACCTTTATCATGTTGATGAAGTTTCCTTCTATTCCCATCCTTTGAAGTGTTTTTACCAAGAAAGGATGCTATATTTTGTCAAATGCTTTTCTGCATCAATAGAGATGATCATGTGATTTTTTCCTTTCAATATATTAATGTAGTATATTACATTGATTGATTTTCTTATGAAGAGCCATCCTTTCATACAAGGGATGAAACCCACTTATCTTGCTATATAATTCATTTGATGTGTTGTTGAATACAACTAGCAAGCATTTTGTTGAGGATTTTAGTATCCAGTTTCCTTAGAGAGATTGGTCTCTAGTTTTCTTTTCTTGTGATATCTTTATGTGGCTTTGGTATTATGGTGATGCTGGCATGATAGAATGAATTAGGCAATGTTCCCTCCACTTCTATTTTTTGGAAGAGTGTAAACAGGATTGGTGTTAGTTCTTTCTGGACTGTTTGGTAGAATTCCCCTTGAAGCCATCTCATCTTGGGCTCTTCTAAGTTGGGAAGTTTTTGATGACTAATTCAATCTCATTACTTGTGATCGGTTTTTTGAGTTCATCAATTTCTTCTTACATCAATGTAGGCTGCCTGTGTGTTTCTAGAAATTTGTCCTTTTCATCTAAGTTGTCCATTTTGATGGTGCACAATTTTTCAAAGTATCCTTCTATGATACTCCTTATTTCCGTGGGATCAGTGGTGATACCCCTCCCAATTTTTTATTTTCTGTGTGTGTATCTTCTCTCCTTTTTATTTGCTTGTCGATTTTATTAATCTTCTTAAAAAACCAGCATTTGGCTTTTTAAATTTTTTCTAGTGGTTTTTTTATTATCAATTTCATTTATCTCTGCTCTAATATTTATTATTTCCTTCTTTCTGCTTACTTTGGGATAAGTTTGTTGTTCTTTTTCTAATTCCTCCAGGTGTGCAGTTAGGTCTTTGAATTTAGCTTATTCTCCTTTTTTATTATAGGCATTTATGGCTATAAATTTTCCTCTCGGCACTGCTTTTGCTGCATTCCATAGGTTTTGATATGTTCTGTTCTCATTTTCATTCATTTTAAGGTAGTCACTGATTTCTTTTGCAATTTTCTACTTGTCCTGCTAATTGTCTAAGTGTGTGTTGTTTAACTTCCATATCTTTATGCCTATTCTCGTTCTCTGCCCACTATTGATTGCCAGCTTCATTCCATTGTGGTCAGAAAAATTACTATGTACTATATCAATCTTTCTGAATTCATTGAGAGTGGTTTTGAGACCTAGCATGTCATCAATCTTAGAGTGATCCATGTGTGCTCAAGAAAATGCATATCCCACAGTGTTTGGGTGGAATGTTCTGTATATGTCTCCTATGTCTAGATTCTCTAATGTATTATTCAAGATCTCTGTTTCTTTATTGACCTTCTGTTGAGATATTCTGTTTAATGGTGATAATGGTTTATTATTAAAGTCCCCCAGTATAATTGTAGAGACATCTATTTCTCCACTTAGGTTTTCCAATGTTTGCCTCATGTATTTTGGGGTACTCTGGTTAAGTGCATAAATGTTTATAATTGTTCTTTCTTCCGGATAAACTACCCCTTTTATTAATATGTGGTGTCCTTCTTTATTTTACAATAGTTTTGCATTTAAAGTCTACTTTGTCCAATATTAGTATAACTACTCCTGCTCTTTCTTGGTTATTATTTGTATATAAAAACATTCTCCAACCATTCACTTGCAACTTCCTTGGGTCCTTGTGTGTATGGAAGTTTCTTGTAGACAGCATATAGATGGGTCATATTTCCTTATCTATTTTGCCAATCTGTGTCTTTTGATTGGAGAATTGTAACTATTTACATTCAATGTTATTACTGTCAAGGCATTACTTACATTAGCCATATTTTCTCTAGGTTTATATTTCTCATATTTTGTTTTTATTTTTGGATTACATTTTTTAGTTATTCTTACTAATATTCTTCCTTTCTTCATTCTCCTCAAACTGGCTCTCTCCTGATTTTTCATTTCAACCTGCAGAACTCTTTTTAGTATTTATTGAAGGGCAGGTTTCTTGTGGACAAACTCTTAATTTCTGTTTATCTGTGAATATTTTTGAACTCTCTCTCACTTTTGAATGCTGTTTTGCTGGATACAGATTTCTTAGCTGTCAGCTTTTTCTTTTAGCACCTTAACTAGGTCAGATCACTGCCTTCTTGCTTCCATGATTTCAGGTTAGAAAGCAGTGCTTAATCTTATTGAGCTTCCCTGTCTGTGATGGATCTCTTTTCTCTCTCTGCATTCAGTATTCTATCTTTGTGTTGAGCATTTGACAATTTGATAAATATATGTCTCAATGTAGGCCTGTTACAATTTATACTATTTGGAGTATGCTGCACTTTCTGGACATGTACATCCATGTCCCTCAAAAGAGTTGGTAAATTTCAGCCATTATTTCTTCCTATACTCCTTTTGCCCCTTTCACTTCTTTTATCCCTCTGACATGCCTGTAATTCATACAGTTGTGTGTTTCATGTTGTCATTCATTTTCCTGAGTCCTTCCTGACTTTTTAAAAATCTTTTTATCTATATGTTCTACTATCTGTTTGATTTCAGATTTACTATCTTCAAAGTCACTAATTCTTTCCTCTGTCTATTCCAATCTGCTATTACAAGCTTCCAGGATAATTTTATTTCTTGCATTGTGACATTCATCACCATCAAATCTGTTATCTTTTTATGTATGTTTGTGATTTATTCTGTATGTCCCCACAGTGTCTTCTTAATATCCTTTAACTCTTCCTTCACTTCATGAAGTTGATTTATGATATCTTCTTGGACATCCTTGATTAGTTGTTCTACATTCTGTCCCTCACCCTATTTTTTGTTTTGTTTTGTTTTGTTTTTTCTTTAGACTGGGCCATGTCTTCCTGTTTCTTAGTATGCCTTGTACTTTCTTGTTGTCTAAGCATCTGTTTGTCTTGATGGGCTTATTCAGATAGTTAGCTTCTCTTTCTACCCTAAGGTCTTATTTTGTTTTGTTTTGTTTTGTTTTGTTTTGTTTTGTGTTAAGGTTCTTTTTTGACAATTGGTTCCACTTATTCTATATCCTTGTAGTTGTCTGTGTTCCCTTGAAAAAATACTAAGACCATAGAAAATGAAAGAGAGGAGAAGGTAAAAAGAATATCAGCAATAATTTTTTAAAAGATAGAAAAGGAACTATAAAAGAGCCAGGAAAATAAATAGGTGAAAAGAGTGAAAAAACATGAAAAATACAAAGGAATAACAATGGAAAAGTATGAATAAAAAATGAAACAAGAAAAACAATAGAATAAAATAAAAGGCTGGAAAGATAGGAAGTAAAGAAGAAGAAAAAATGAAGACAAAAAAGAGAAGGTGGAGTAAAAGAAAAGCAACAGAAGAGGGGGAAATGAAAAAAACACAAAGAAAAAAGAAACTAAGGAGAAAAATAAGGAAAAGGGAAAAAAAGGAAACAAAGAGAAATAGGAAACCAAAAACAAAGAAAAATCCAGGAAAAACAGGCTTCTTTCTTAGGCTCCTAAGAACCACCTCAGGTTACCGGTACTCATCAATCAATCACACTGCAGCCTGACTCCACAGGTGAGGTACCCAGTTTTAGTGAATAAAATAAAGAATAAAGGAATAAAATAAAAAATAAAAAGCAGCAGATCAAAAGACCTAAAAGAACAAAAAAAATAACACTCAGTCTATAAATTCCCTGTCAGAAGGTGCTGACTGAGTGCTTGAGAACCTGGTGAATCACTCTCTGGACCTCATCCCTTAGGAGGTACTGGAAATCAAACCAAGGACTTAGTACATGTGAGGCAGGCAAACCTACACTGAGTTATACCCATTCTACAGGTTAGGTAGGCTTCTGGCTCTCCTCACCCCCTTTTTCTCAAGTGAGTTGGGTTTCTAACAGTTTGCTGGCTAATTTTCCTGGCTTCCTTCTCTCCCAGGCTGTTAGGTACCTCTCTTCACCTACCCCTCACTGACCTAGTTCCTCTGGCTCCCAGGGCCATTGGGTGTGACATCCTTGTGATCAGATCCCCCATCCCTTCTCCTAATCCACTTCAGTGTTTCCTGGGGTCTTTTTTGAGATTCACTGGGGGCTCAGCTGGCTGAACTCACTGAGGAGAAACAACTCCCAGCCCTCTGTCAGATGTCTCCTCCTCTCAGGGAGGAAAATATTCTTTCCCCACTCAGTTGGCTGTGGTGAGCCAGGGGTTTTACCAAGGCTATTAGCCTTGAGGGTGGACTATATGTGCCATTCCTAGCCACAGGGGTGAGTAACCTACCATTTTCATTTGGTCTCTTTGTCCCTCTGTCTCTCTCCCTCCTGGATGATGTACAGCATTCTCCTGGTCTGCAGATCCCCAAAGCAGCTCTCTCAGATAGCCTTTTGCCCTTCCTCTGTTGTTTTCATGAAAGAGTTGAGCCCTGCGTACCTACTTCAGTGCCATCTTCCCAGAAGTCAAATAAATTCTTAAATAAAAATTGCCTGCCCATTTTATTCATAATATCACACAATTAGAATTTCATTAAATAATGCAAAAACACCAGATATACCTCTGGCCATTATCTATACCCAATCACCAATCTTAAAGTACTAATTTTATTGACTGTGCTTCAAAAAATTATGTACATTAAACACAATATACATTATTTAAGTAGACTTCAATGAGTTTTGAAAAAAAGGTAATAAGTGAAGATTTTGTGCATTTTATGTGTTTTCAATAAGCTTTCAAAAAGAGCTCTTTATTTACAAATAAAGCATATTATACCTTATCTTTCAAACATATGTCTAAAGTAGTTGAAAAACTTTCAGGAAAATCATTAATGTTACTAATTTTAAAACATATCCATCAAGATTAAAATAAAACAAAGTAAAACAAAACAAAGTAAAATAAAATAAAATAATTAAAACACACACATCAGGATTCATAAATGATTTTGTGATACCCACAGTAGCTATAGAAAAAGACTTTCTAAAATATCCAACTATAAAGATAACTTTATGTTAAGGCAACATCAAACAAACAGCAATTCATAGAATTTTCAGGTTCAGCTAAGTCCAGACTTTTAAGACACCTTTAAGAACACTTCAGGCCATTGTAAACTCTGAAGTGTTAAAATCTACTAAAAGTTCATTTTAATGAAATAATCTGCTGTCTCAACATGATGTTGTTTTCATTGTTCATGACTTTTCTTTAAAATATAATGTTAGATACTAAAATATAACAAAGTCATTCTGGCCATCTTAGAAATAAATACACTTATGAAGGTTCCACAGTACTCAAAAACTAAAATGAACTCCACAGTTGTTACAGAAAATATGTTTCATATTCCATGTTTCAAGTAATTAGAATGTTAAAAGGAACAGACAGGTTCTTAAATGAGATTAAGAGTTTATAGAGTCCATCAAATGCTTGGTAGTGATTCCAGCAACCACCACAGCTTTGTGCGGGGCATGTAATGTCTTTAGTTCCATGGCAGCAACAAATACAGTATAGGGCATGAACTCTGCTGTCCTCAACACTTTCAGTTCTTGTGGGCTGACATTCAAAATGCAAGTTCTTCAAGAATACAATCGATCTTGATTCCATAGAGATTTCCTTCATCTTTCCCATTTTCCAAATACTTTCCAGCTTTAATATTTGCTTCCATTTCAGATCTTGACACAAATTTATATCCCTGCCCATCTTTTATATCTTCTCTTGGTTTCCAAGAAGTAAATGGCACTGTAGTTCTAAATCTAGTGGGATTCAGTACTATAAACCTGTTTTTCAAGCTTCTTTGGCTCACAGCCTGGGCGCCTATCAGTGCTAATGTCTTTCTCTAGAACGGGGGCCATTTTGGCTACCTCTTCATATATCTGGATTTCATAACGATCAAATTTTGCATCTCTGGTGGTGAGATACATCACCTTTTTCTTTTTTTTTTTTTTTGACAGACTTTGACTTGAAGAAAACAGTTGAAGAAAGCGCACTTATTCAGAGAGCATACAACCACTATTTTGATTTGAATGTCATAAAAACAATCTATAAAAAGCCTTTGAGAAACTACAAACTTCCATAGAGAAACTGAGAAAGGAACAGCAGTGGTTCCCAATTAGCTGGGTTTACTGATATTAATAACTCAATAAGGTTAACAATTGAAATAAAACTTATTTTAAAAGGAAATAAAAAAGAGTCTATGGAGGTTAGACTAGCAGTGTAGCATATAGCACCAGAGAATTTGAAGTCTTGGATTCTGTTCTTACCTGCTGTATAGTCTTGGACAAATTGCTTAACTTCTCTGTTTTCTCTTCTGTAAAATAAGAATGATATCCACATTGCAGAATGCTATACAGATTAGGTGCTCAATATATAATAGCTAATATATTTTAATTTAAAAAAAGGTTTACTATGGAGTGGGAGGCTGAATTAGTTGGAAGTTTCCAGGCTGAATGTTAATTCTCTGACCTTAGGAGCAACAACAGGAAGTCAGAGTTTCTCTCATGGGAGGTGAGTAGAAAGTTAGGGAAATTTTGAGAAAACAGTGTTGTGAGTGATGGATTTTTCTACTCTATTCAAGGCTCAATTTTCAGGTGAACTGTGCTCTTTCTGATGGGCTTCAATGTGGATTCCATTGTCATAAATATATCACTGTCAAAGTCTACCCTTAGGAAAATGGACCCAAGGTCATACCTGTTGGTTTGAAACTATATGTACCCCAGAAGAACATTTTCTTAAATTTAGTCCATTCCTCTGGAATGTGGGCTCATTGTGAGTGGAACATTTTGATGAGGTTACTTCAGTTAAGGTGTGTTCCACCTCAATCAGGATGGGTCTTAATCCTACTGCTGGAAGTTCTTTGTAAGAGAATAAAATTCAGACAGAGAGAGAGAGAGAAAGCTATAGGAAGCAAGAGGCTGGACATCAACAGAACCTGGAAGAGAAGGGAAACCAGAAGATAGCTCCATGTTACTCTGTGACAGAGGAGTGAAGGATTACCGGCAGGCAAACCCAAAATGCCAGTCTTTGGGAAAAAAGCATCAATTTGATAACACCTTGATTTGAATTTTCTTTTAGTCTCAAAACTATAAGCTAATAAATTCCCATTGTTTAAGCCAACCCATTATAGGGCTGAGCAGCCTAGGAAACTAAAACACTGGCGAATGTGTGAAGTAGCCCCCACCCCCAGCCCAGAGATAAGCATCATAAATAGCAGCCTAGTCCTGCCATCTCACTCATTGCTTCCAAAGAAAGTTTGTGAGAACACTTTGACAAATCTATATGGGGGGATCCCATTTGTTGACATATATTTCAAGCACAAATTGATAGAGAATGTAGTGTAATACAGGGACTAACTACATTACTGATCCCCTATTTGCCAACTATGATTTTTGACTGAACCTCAATTTTCTCATACATAAAATGGATTAATTACAATTAACCTGAGAAGATATTGTGAACATTCAATGAGCTTATGTGTAGAAATTACTTAGCACATTGGCAGGTATGTAATAAACACCCACTTCCTAACAAAGGATTACTATATGTCCCAGGATTGAGAATAGTATGTGGACAGGAAATATCCTCCCTTGAAAGATAGCAAACATTAAGGTAAAATATTTTCAGAAGGAAGTCCATTATTTATCTGCAGATGTCTCTGATTCCAGAATGTATTTTGAACTATACTGCATTAGTTATGAAGAATGAGTACTCAGAAACTCATATATGTCATGTGCCAAGTTCTTTCTTTAAGTGTAAATTCTTAAACCATGTCTGAAAAATAAAATTTAGTAAGAATCTGAAATTTGAACTCAAAAATAACTTTTAAAGAATGTGAACCTAATCAAGACTTATTGCAGTTGGGGTATCATAGAAAGCACTGCTCTAAGAAGTTGCTACAGTGAAGAGGGAAACTAAAAAACTGAGTAACTGAGAATTAGTCTGAAAAGTCAAGCCTTCAGTGGGTGATAGGCAATATAGGGTTTCAAGATATTATCTTATAGTCAGAGCATGTTGGGGATTGTATCATGGCTCCCATAAAGACAAGCTCAAGTCTTAATCCGTGTTCCTGTGGGTGTGAACCCTTTTGTAAATAAGACCTTTGGAGATGTTACTATTAATTAAGGTATGAATCATTTGTGAGTAGGATATTTGAAGATCCCATTTAGTTGGGGCCACAATGAATCAGGATTGGCCATAATCCAAATGGCCAAAGGTCTTATAAGAAAGGAAATCTAGACAGAGATACAGACAACTGAGTAAGAGAAGTAGAAGTCAGAAAGAGAAGCCATGTGAAAGAGACAGACATGCAAGCCAAATTACCTCAAGGATTACAGCAAGCCAGCACCAGGACACTACAGACTTAGGGAGAAAGCATGACTTGTCAAGACCTTGGTTTTGGATTTCTAGCCTCCAGAAACTTGAGATAATAAATTCCCACTGTTCAAGCTATTTCTTTGTATGGTATTTGTCATAGCAGCCCTGGAAAACTAAGGTTAATATCTTCCTGCCATTAAGAAATAGGTTAAGGGGGTGATAATCAGCATATGTGTGAGTGGATTAGAAATCAGACTGCCCTTTGTTGAGATATTTTGATAAATATTTTAGCAAAAGACAAATAGCATGCTAGCAGGAATTGACTAGGGCTTTTATTTGAATTATCTGGAGTAATTCAGTTTTTAAACACACAAAAAAAGATATACATTTTGCTTCTGCCTCAAATTTCTCCCCTGTGAAATGAGGATAGGGAATCACATAAAATACAGGATCCCCAGTTAAATTTGAATTTCAGATGAACAATGAATAACTTTTATTCCCATTCAATATTTAAGACATACTAAAACTTGTTCTTTCTTTATCTGAAATTCAAATTAGATTAGGAATCCTGTACTTTTTGCTAAACCTGGCAACACAAATGGGCATAATTAGGAGATGTAAAGGTTAAACAAATTAATATACATTCAGCACTTAGAACTGTGTACAACAAAAAGTAAGTGCTCAATCAATGCTAGCTTTTATTTAAATTACTGCTATTACCCTCCCTATATGAACAGAAAACATACTTTCTAATTAATCAAGATCTATCATTCCCCACCTACAAACATTTGGTATTTATACATCCAAAAATTATAATATTTCTATATAGCAATTTTTAAATCTGGACTCATGCTGTTGAGAGTCTATCCTCTTGGATGATGGGAATATGATGTTTATCTTGCTTATATCTTTTGATTTGTCAAATCATTCCTTTAGTAATTGTTTGTTTCTGATTTTGGATATCTGTCCCCTCACTTGGGTATCTGTCTGTGGCAGTTTGAGATTATTTATGAATCCCAAAATAAGGGTTATGTTTGTAAACTGGTCTGTTCCTCTGGATGTGAGCCCCTCTGATTCTATTAGAGTCACCTGAGAGTTCTTTGATTAAATTACCTGTTAAGATTAGGGTTTTGATTCAACCACATCAGTAGGGCTTAACTCAGGGTTAAGTCCTCACCCCCTTGGTAGGCTGATATAAACAGACACTCACACAAGAAGAGAGGAGCTCCATAGACACGAAAGAGGAGAGAACTTGGTCAGTTTGGTCCTGCCATGTGACATAAAGGAGAAGGCTCAAACAGTCAAAGCCCCTAGAAGAGAGACAAGCCATTTGCTTGAGAGTTTGCAGTAGAAGAGAACAGAGCAGCTGAGAAGGACTGAGAGACCAGGCAGAGATCGCCTACCATCTTGTTTCAACATGTGACAACAGATGTTGCTTAGAAAGCAACCTTGAGTTAGACTCTTTAGAGCCTTGTAACTGTAAGCTTCTACCCCAAATAAAAGCCCTTTATAAAAGCCAACAGATATCTGGTACTTTGCATCAGCATCCCTTTGGCTGACTAATACATTGTCTATTAGAGAAAAGTAAAAGGATGATACCTAGCTTTATATGAATGGGTCAACTGGATGGACTTTCCCTAGCTACTGACAGAACCTGCACTAATTCACAGTATATTTCATTCGAGGTCTAATGAGAGAAAGTCCATGTATATCAATCATTTTCACCCCATCCATTTTTACCCAGTCATACTTCCTTCTCCACCTTGGTCCAAGAGGCACAGACCTTGGTTTGCTAAAAGGGAATTTTGCCCTAGCAGAACCATTGCCAGCATCAATTGTGTGTGTGTGTGTGTGTGTGTTGTTTAGATCGAAGCTCTGGCATAAGTACAATTTAAAGAATACATGATTCAGTTCTATCATCAGCACCCAGGCTAGATAACGTTCATTTGAAGTTAAGGAATAGAAAGAAGACTTAGAGGAGGATATGCTGGCAAAAGTGCCAGAAGGGATTTTGAAGGTTGTTCCTTTCCCAAGGGGGAAGAATGGAATCACCAGAGAGATTTGAGTTAAGAATAGTAGAGTATTTGATCCCTTCCTGTCTGACTCCCTTGGATGTTGGAAAGCCTCCCAGAGTTCTCTAGCCCCGCAAAGGCATTGGTGTGCAGAATAGAGATGGAAGAATAGTGAGCCCAGGAAGTTAACTTGGGACATCCCAGATCAAATTTTCGTACACACTGAAAAGGTGTAAATTGCCACCCATGTGGTCTCATGCGGCCAAATTGAAAGCTGCAGTTAGGAAACCTAGAGCCAGCAGAGCTGGAGTGTTCCTTATCAGTGGATATGGTATAGATGGTGCAACCAGAGAACAAATAGCAATCTAGGTGTTCCTGTTGTTGGTGGCACAAGGTAATTACCAGATGCTGTCTGCATTAATTTGCCAGTCAGCTATGATAAATGCCACACAACAGGTTGGCTTAAACAATGGGAATTTATTGGTTCACAGTTTTGAGGCTGGATGTCCATACTTGTCAGCAAGGTGATGCTTTTTTCCCAAAGTCTGTAATTTTCTTATGCTGGCTCCTGGAGATCCTTGGGTTCCTTTACTTTCCCATTGCATGGCTATATACTCTCCTTTCTCTGCCGGGTTCTGCTGACTTTCAGCTCATGGCTCCTCGCTGTGGCTTTCTCTAACAATGTCTGAATTTCTTCTGCTTTTAAAAGACTCCAGTAATCTGGATTAAGACCTACCCTGCCTCAGTTTGCCAACACTTAACTAAAAATAATTTCAAGAGATCCTATTTACAATGGGTTTACCTCCACAGGAATGCAGATTAGGATTAAAAATTGTAAAAATTTTGGTAAATATTTCAATATACTACAGTCACTGAGAATAGGTTACTACGTAAACCTCTCAACTTCAATCTCAATGCCTCCCCAATGAGAAATAGGGTAGAAGTAGCCTAATTTTCTTGTTTTTCTTGTTGTTGTTTTGCTTTGTTTTGTTCCCCTGAATCAAAAAGGGAAAGGCTGAAGTTACTGAGTTTTCTTGATGGATGGAGAAAGAGTTTAAGAATGCTGTTTTAGTTTGCCAATTGCCTGCTGATGCAAAGTACCAGAAATCTGTTTTCTTTTTTAAAAATTTGAATTTATTGAAGTATATCACTCATACATAAACATACATAACAATAACTGTATAGTTATAGTTGTGAACTTACAAAGCAAACATGAGTAACACCATACAGGGCTCTCATGCTTCACCCTACCACCAATACCTAGCACTGTTGTAAAACATTTTGAACTAATCATGAAAAAGCATCCTCAAAATATCACTACTAACCAAAGTATCTTACATTTGGTGTATTTTTCCCCAACCCACTCTATTATTATTATTATTATATCATTTATACATGAACATACATAAACAATAAGCATATAGTAAAAGTTGTGAAATTACAGAGCAAACATACATAACATCATTCAGGGGTCCCATACATAAAACCACCAACAACAACTTGCACTGTTGTGATATTTGTTACAAATTATGTAAGAATATCATCAAAATCTTACCACTAACTATACTCCACATCTTAAATTTTGGTTTATTTCCCCCCCAACTCACCCTATTATTATTTTTTAAAATATATTTCTATTACAGAAGTTGTGAACTTACAAAACAATCATGCACATGTGCAGAATTCCCATACAACACTCCTCCATCAACACACCACACTGTGGTGGAGCATTTGTTATGGATTATGAGATAATATCATCAGACTATTACCACAAACCATGGTCCATAGCATACATTTGACACCCTTTTTCCATACCTCCCCATTATCAACAGAGTACATTTTCGGCATAGATGCATAAATTTTACAGTATTGTTGTTAGCCACAGTCCATAGGGCACTCCAGTTGTATTTTTTCTATGCTTCTCCACATCCACATTCCCACCACCCTGCAATAGTGCTGTACATCTGCTCTAGCTCACAAAGGACCCTCTTACATCTGTACCATCAACCACAATTCTTACCCACCTCTGGGTTTACTGTGTTATTCAGTCCCTAGATTATTCTCTAGCTTTCTTTCATTTGACATTTACATCCCTAGACTACCCTTTCCAGCCACATTCCCATTTATAAACAGCTAATACTCACTATAATGTGTTACCATTAACATGTGTTTTTTTCCACATTTACAGTAAAGTTAACTAAAACTTCTATATGCATTAAGCATCAGTAGTCCATCTCAGTCCTCCTCTTATCTCCTTTAGAATCCACCACCTACCATCAGGTCTTAGAGATGTTTTCCTAAATTAACTTCTAGAAGGTTTATGGTTCTTGCTTTTATATTTAGATTTTTGATCCATTTTTAGTTAATTTTTGTATAAGGTGTGAGATCGGGGTCCTCTTTCTTTCTTTTGGCTATGGATATCCAGTTCTCCCAACACCATTGGTTGAATGGACTGTTCTACCAAAGCTGGATGGGTTTGACAGGCTTGATGAACATTACTTGACCATAGATGTGAGGGTCTGTTTCTGAACCATCAATTCAGTTCCATTGGTCTATGTGTCTGTCTTTATGCCAGTAACGTACTGTTTTTAACACTGTAGCTTGGTGATATGGTTTAAAGTCTAGAAATGAGAGTCCTCCAACTTCACATTTCCTTTTTAAGATGTTTCTGGCTATTCGGAATCCCTTGCCATTTCAAATAAATTTGATAATTGTGTTTTCCATTTATTTAAAAAAATGCTGGTGGAATTTTAATCAGGATTGCTTTAAATCTGTATATCAATTTGTATAGAATTGGCATCTTATTGATAGTGTTCCAATCCATGAGCATAGAATATTCTTCCAATTATTTAGGTCTTCTTTGGTTTCTTTTAACAATGCATTGTAGTTTTCTGAATATAAGTGCTTTACATGCTTGGTTAAGTTTATTCCTAAATATTTCATTCTTTTTGTCATTATTGTAAATGGAATTTTTTCCTTACTTCCTCCTCAGCATTACCAATGTCTTTTGTATCTGATATAGGTATAACTACTCTGGCTTTTTTTCTTTTTCTTTTTCTTTTTTTTTTTTTTTTTGGTTACTGCATACATAGAATATCTTCTTCCAGCCTTTCACTTTCAATCTATTGGTATACTTGGGTCAAAGTAGAGTCTTTTGCAGATGGCTCATACTTTCTTAACCATTCCAAACATCTGTGTCTTTTGTTTGGGGAGTTTAATCCATTAACATTCAATTTTATTACTGTAAAGGCAGTTCTTATTTCACCCATTTTGACCTTTGGGCTTTATCTGTTATAATTTATTTTCACCACTTTTTTGAGGCTTTTGGTTACTTTTACTGATATAATCTTCATTTCTAGAAGAAATGAAAAGACTAAACCTCTGTCTCCTGTCTTTTCTTTTCAGAATGTAGCACACCCTTTAGTATTTACTTCAAGGCTGGTCTCTTGGTTACAAACAATTTCAGTTTCTATTTATCTGTGAATATTCTAAACTCACCTTCATTTTTGAAAGGTAATCTTGCTGGATATAAGATTCTTGGCTGGAAGTTTTTTTCTTGCAATATCTTAAATATATCATACCACTGTCTTCTTGCCTCCATGGTTTCTGAAGAGAAATTGGCACTTAGTCTTATTGGGTATCCATTACATATTTTGATTAGTATTTATCTCAGAGTTGATCTATTAGGATTTATTCAGATGGGAGTACGTTGTGCTTCTTGGACACAGATATCTATGTTCTTCAATAGGTTTGTGAAATTTTCTACCATTATTTCTTCAAATATTCCTTCTGCCCCTTTTCCCTTCTCTTCTCCATCTGGAACACCCATGACATGTATAGATGCACAGCTCTTGCTTTTGTTTATTTCCCTGAGACTTTGTTCCTTTTTTTCCATTCTTTTCTTCATCTGTTCTTTTGTATGTTCACTTTTAGAAGCCATGTCTTCAAGCTCACTAATCCTTTCTTCTGCCTCCTCAAGTCTGCTGTTATATGATTCCAGTGTATTTTTGTTTTCATTTATTTTATCTTTCATTCCCATAAGATTTGCTATTTTCTATGTATGCTTTCAAATTCTTCTTTGTGCTTATCCAATGTCTTCTTAATAGCCTTAATCTCTTTAGCCATCCATTTAATTTATTAAGGAGATAGTTTGAATATCTATGATTAGTTGCCTCAACTCCTTTATGTCATCTGGAGGCTTATCTTGTTCCTTTAACTGGGCCATATCTTCCCATTTCTTGGTACAGATTGTAATTTTGTGTTGGTGTCTTGGCATCTGGCTTACTAGATATATTTATTCTGGGTGTAGTTTCTCTCTTCAGTTTAGGACATTCTTGCCCTTTCTCTCTTGCTGGTTGTATAGTAGTAACCAAGGATGTAGTTGGTGCTCTAAGCTGTGGCAGCTCAAACTGCCTTCATTGTCCCAGGGACCAATGAAGCTTCTCTCACCTTTCTCCTTTAGCCAGGGGTAGGGACAGAGCCACAGACATGTGTAATAATCCATGTTGTACAGACCTAGAGTGTAGTTGCCCAGGGAGATTGATGAAGTTTCATGCCCCTCTCTACCCTGTCTGGGACTGGGATGGAGCTGAAGGTGTGGGTAGCAATCTATGTCGTGAAGGTCCAAAATGACCACAGTTGCCCAATTAGACTTCCGACTACTCAGTCTGTGCCAGCTGAATATACCTGTAGTTACCTGGAGAGGTTAGTGCTGGTCCCGCCCCTTCATCCCTGCCAGAGGTGGGGCTGAAGCCTAGGCCAGGGCTGCAGTACGATCTAGGTAGAAAGAAACCAGCCCTTACCATTACTGCAATTTTCAATCAACCTGCTTCCCCTCATGCTGGGGATGGAGTCAAAATTGCAACTGCCAGCCTCTTTCCAACTTGGACAGGTTCAAACCTTAGCTGTTCTTAGGGTTATACTTTAGCCAGCCAAATTTACTAATCCGTAGCTGAAGTTGGTGCCCAACCGTCTTTTCCTCTCCTGTTTTTGGGAAGTGGAGTTTCCAATTCCAGCCACAGAATAGTTCCTCAGTTGCTTTGTGCTGCCAGTGGCATATGGGCACCAGCATCCGTGGCTTGGAGTGCTCTACTCACCAATCTTCTCTGCAGATGGGTAGTCTCCTCCTTCCCTTCTTTCAAGGATGTTTCAGGATGCTATTCTCGTCTCCTGGAGCCCCAAAAACGGTGCTTTAGATAACTCTGGGTGATTGTTAACCGCCCTATAGTAGGAGCTGAATCTAAGAGCTCCTTACTCTGCCGCCATCTTGCTGATTGTCTGTTGGCTTTTATAAGGGTATTTTTTTGGGCGTAAGTGCTTACAATCACAAGGTTGTAAAAAAGTCCAATTCAAAGTTGCTGTAGTCAGTTACTACATGTTGAAGCAAGATGGTCACTGATCTCTGGCTGGTCTCTCCTGGTATAAGGCTCATTTCTTTCTGGGCCTTGTATATCCTTTTCATCTATAAACTCTCTTCCCAAGGTCAGCTGCAAACTATCAGGTAAATGGTTTATATCTTCCAGGGGTCCCAGCTGCTCAAGCATTCTCCTTTCTGTTGCATGCCAGGATCAAAAATGACAGAGCTCTTTTTTCTTTGTGTGTCTATCTGTCTGTGTGAGTGCTGGTTTATATTAGACCCACTAAGGGGGTGGCGACTCACCCTGAGTCATGCCTTACTGACATGGTCAAATCCAAAAAACACTCAAAGCAATCTTCACAAATAATCTAATCAAAGACCCTCAACTGAATTTATTATAAACAAAAGGTATCATACCCAGAGGAATAGCTTAGTTTACAAACATAATCTTTCTCCTTTTGGGATACATAAATAATGTCAAACTGCCACAGATAGTGAGGAAATCTATTATGGACAAAGAAAGTAACATTTTTCATCCCTTCTCTAGAACCCCATGTGGAGAATGAGATTTGAAGATTTTATATTTGCCTTAGGTAATTATAAAACCAGTCTAAATACAGATAACATCTGACATCTGCATAGCAAACTTATGAGTAGGTTTAAATTAACACTTGACTGGATATGTGAAAATGTTTATAGAGAAGTTAAGAGGAACACTGAGTACCCACTATGTGCTGGGAGTTTTATAATATTTACTTTATTCCTCACCATAATTTTAAGAGATTCACTATTTTACAAGTATTAAACTTGAAGTTCAAAGAGGTTGCATAATTGGCCAAGTCTAACACAGCTTGTAAATGGCAAAGGCTGGATTGGAATGAGATCTCTTGCCTTCATAATAGGGCTCTTTGTATTATCAGAGCACAGTCTTTCCTCAGTAAACATTATTTGTTATACATCGCTGCTCAGCTTAACCTGTGATAGCACCACTGACCTTTAGGGTGACCTTTTAACTCTCTATCATGTATACATCAGGAATCCAAACTCTTCAGCCAGTGTTAGTGTCCCCAGTGGCAGTCTCTACCCTGTTCAGCAGGTATGGGACTTGAACAACTTTGATATTAACAATTTTTAACTATACTTAAAACTGAACATGCAGAACACAGAAAAAATTTTTTTTCTTTACACTGCTGATAAGAGAACAAGGAACAATTGGATATTTGACAAAAGCTCTGGTTAGTAGAAACATTGCTAGCAGATTGACTCCCATTATGTCACATTGACTCTGGAGCACACGTGTTTCTGCCCCCAAAAAGTAGGGCATTAGAGGTATATTTGATATTGGATTTAAGGGCTGACTATATGGAGTCCTTTTCCCATTGCCAAGTTCAGGAGGTATCTTTGAGGACATTCTTGCTATGTTTTAAGTGAATCCTAGTCAAGTGTTACTCTTTGATGTAGGAATCAGATGTCTTAGATCTTTTATCTTTGCCATTACTGCAGAAACTTGCAAAAAAGTATACTAGTTTCTTGCATGTGCCTAATTATTTCCATTGACTTTGGATGCTGAGATTTCTGTTTTCAGTTTTTTAAATGATTGTATGTACATGTCAATAAGACATTCCATCATATTTCTGGAAGTTTCTCAGCAATTAACTTGTATTGTATGTCACTTGGTCTGCTGCAAGTGCATTTCCTTAATTAGCCTATGAGAATAGGTATTTATTTTTTTTAAATTGCCTGGCAAATATTATTTCAGGCTCACCACTGCTTAGGAAAATAAAGGGCTCTCTATAGAATTGAGGGAAAAGAATCTCAGGGGCTAATATTTCCATGTTAAGCATAGTTTGACAAAACAGATTAAATTAAATTGCTCATATCAGAGTAGCTCTTCTCTTGCTACTGAGGCTGGGAAATGGATTGATCTGAATATCTTGATGAAATATTAACAAAATATAAATTTTATCATGGAGACATTACTTGTCATAAATTGAAAATCTAAGATAATCAATGTTTTACATATTGCCTTTAAGACATTTTTGTATGTAATCTATCTTAATACATTGATATTGTCAATTGATCCAAGAAAACTCCAGCAATTTTTAAAATCTTGGATGAAAAGACTGGATTGTTCACCTTAAAAAAATGAAAAATGAGGAGGGGAAGAGTGTTTGGCGTCAAATATCATATATCAGTCTCCATATTTTGGGAAAGGTTTCCTCCAGCAACCTTAGTGATGTCAGTCCTGTCAATTCAGAAGCCATGATAATGTCCTTAAAACCCAGAAGTTTGCTTCTTTCCTTTTCTCTGTTTCTATGATTGGAGCCACATTCATGCCCTCGTTGCTTGACTAACCCATTCTTCTTTCATCTGTTTCACTGAGCAAAATATTTTAGAAGGTCACTAACATTTCCTTTGTTCATCCTGAGTGCTTGAAGAATTCTTGGAAATTATACAACTTTGTCCAAAATAATGGATTGTGCTGAAAACTACAAATGTGTTTGCTTTTGTAATAATATAATTTAAGTAACTAGAGTGATTATTTCTGAGGTAAACATAATATGTTACAATTTAAACAATTTAATATAATCCTACTCTTACCACAGCCTTGAAATACTCCCTCATTAAGAAAGGACAATTTGTGTCAGTAAACTGGTGGTTTTAAAATTTTACTTAAAATCACATTCTAGTTTTCAGAAGCTTATACCAAAAAATTGTGGATATAAGAAGTTTCCCTAAGAAACAATTTATCTTCAGTTTGAAATAGAAGCACAAGGTGAGTTTTGACATTTTGAATCCAATCCAGGAAACTGGCAGTGTGAAGCCACATGAAAATGCAAGGAACATTTTAAAGAAAAGGTTACTGTAGTCTTTTGCAGTAATCCTAAAGATATATAGTTCATATTATATCAGATTTAGATAGAATTTCTTGGGAGGAAATGTTCTTATTGTATTGAAACCAGCTTTCCTCTCCTCAACAATTTAGATAACATATTAGGCATTAGTGATAGAAAGACATTTGTAAGCACTGCCATTTCAGCATAATCTTTATAAATATCTATACAGTTATATACCCTATATTAGGAAAAGCTCCATATTAAGGGAAAATTATAACTGCATGTCAATGGCACAGAGGAAAATATGTTCAAAGGAATGACCTGGAAATGCTATATGATACCAACTAAGTACTGTCCAAATCATTAAAGAACATTTACAAATTCAATCTACAGTTTTAGTAAATTCATGGTGCCTTAATCCACTGCTAGTTAGTAATTCATGGATGGTCTATATTAAACTGTTACTGGAATTGTTTCTTTTATGCTATGTTAACAGCCCAGTAATTAAGTTATATATCCAATTCAGAAGTTAAAAGTATGAATATTGCTTTATTTTCTTAGCTGCTAAAACAAACACTATACAATGAGATAGCTTAAATAATGGGAATTTATTGACTCATGGTTTTGAGGCTAGGAGAATTTCAAAATCGAGATGACACTTTCTACCAAAAGACTGTGGCATTCTGGGGCAGGCTGCCAGCAATCTTTGGTCCTTGGCTTTTCTGTCCCATGACCATTCACATGATGGCATCTTTAAAAAAAATCACTTGACCATAGATGTAAGGGTCTGTTTCTGAACCATCAATTTTGTTCCATTGGTCTATGTGTTTATCTTTATGCCAGTACCATCCTGTTTTTACTACTGTAGCTAGGTACTATGATTTAAAGTCTGGAAGGAAAGTCCTCCAACTTCTATTTTCCTTTTTATGATGTTTCTGGCTATTCGGAGCCACTTTCCCTTCCAAATAAATTTGATAATTGTGTTTACAATTGTTTAAAAAATGCTGGTGGAATTTTTATTGGGATTGAATTGAATCTGAATATCAATTTGGGTAGAATTGACAGCTTAATGATATTTAGTCTCCTAATCCATGAGCATGGAATGTTCTTCCAATTATTTCAGTCTTTTTAAAATATCTTTTAACAAAGCATTGTAGTTCTCTGAATACAAGTGCTTTACATCCTTGGTTAAGTTTATTCCTAAATATTTGATTACTTTAGTGGCTATGGTAAATAGAATTTTTTTCCTGACTTCCTTCTCAGATTGCACATTATTAGCGTTTAGAAACACCACTGATTTTTGCATATTGATCTTGTTTCCTGACACTCTATTGAACTTGTTTATTAGCACTAGCAGCTTTCTCATAGATTTTTCAGGCCATTCTAGGTATAGGATCATATCGTCTGTGAATAGGGAAAATTTTACTTCTTCTTTTGTGATTTGGAAGCCTTTTATTTCTTTTCTTGTCTGGTTGCTCTAGTTAGAACCTCTAGCACCATACTGAACAAGAGTGGTGACAGTGGAAGTCTTTGTCTTGTCCCAGATCTCAATGGGAGAGGTTTTAGTCTTTCACCAGTGAGTATAATGTTAGCTGTGTTTTTTTTCATATTTGTCCTTTATCATGTTGAGAAAGTTTCCTTCAATTACCATCTTTTGTTGTATTTTTATCAAGAAAGGATGCTCTATTTTATCAAATGCCTTTTCGGGGTCAATTGATAAGATCATGTGGTTTTTCTTCTTTGATTTATTAATGTGATTTATTACACTGATTGATTTTTCTTGTGTTGAGCCACCTTTGCATGACCCTTATAAAACCCATTTGATCATGATGAATAATTCCTTTACTATGTTATTGAATTCAATTAGCAAGTATTTTGTTGAGGGTTTTTGCATCCTTATTCATTAGGGAAATGGGTTTTAATTTTCATTTTTTGTAATATCTTTATCTGGCTTTAGTATTAGGGTGGTATTGGCTTGATAAAATGAGTTTGGTAGTATTCCTTCTTGTTCAATTTTTTGGAAGAGCTTGAGTAAGATTGGTATTAAATCTTCTTTGAATGCTTTGTAGAACTCACCTGTGAAACCATCTGGTACTTGGGCTTTTCATTTTGGGAATTTGTTTGATGACCGTTTCAATCTCTTTACTTATGACTGGTTTGTTGAGGTCTTCTATTTCTTCCAGGATCAGTATAGGTTATTTGTACATTCCTCAGAATTTTTTCACTTCATCTACATTGTGTAGTTTATTGGTATACAGTTTGTTCATAGTATCCTCTTATGATCTCTTTTTTCCTGTGGGGTCAGTAGTAATGTCCCTGTTTTCAATTTTTACTTTATTTTTTGCATCTCCTCTCTTTTTTTCTTTGTCAGTCTAGCTAAGGTTTGTCAACTTTGTTAATCTTCTCACAGAACCAACTTTTGGTTTTGTTAATTCTCTATTGTTTGTCTTTTTGTTGTTGTTGTTCTCAATTTCATTTATTTCTGCTCTGAGCTTTGTTATTTCTTTTCTTCTACTTGCTTTGAAAAGGGTTTGCTGTTCTTTTTCTAGTTCCTCTAGCTGTGTAGTTAAGTCATTGATTTTAGCTCTTTCTTCTTTCTTAATGTAAGCATTTAGGGCTATAGATTTTCCTCTAAGCACTGCCTTCACTTCATCCCATAGATTCTGATATGATGTATTCTCATTTTCATTCATATCAATATATTAACTAATTTCCCTTGAAATTTCTTCTTTGGCCCACTTATTATTTAAGAGTGTGTTGTTCCACCTCTTGTTGATTTCCAACTTTATTCCATTATGATCAGAGACAGGGCTTTGTATAATTTTGACCTTGTTGAATTTATTGAGATCTCCTTTTTGATCCAAAATATGGTCAATCCTGAATAAAGATCTGTAAGCACACGAGAAGAATGTATATCCTGCTGTTTGGGGGTGCAATGTTCTGTATATGTCAATTAGGTTTAGTTCATTTATCAAATTATTCAAGCTCTTGTTTCTTGATCTCCTGCCCACTTGTTCAATCCAATGCTGAGAGTGGTATATTGAAATTTCCAACTATTATTGTAGAAATATATATTTCTCCCTAACGTTTTGCCAGTGTTTGCCTCATGTATTTTGGGAATGCTGGTTAGTGCATATACATTTATGATTGTTATTTCTTCCTAGTGAATTGCACCTTTTATTAATATTTAATGTCCTTCCTTTTCTCTAATAACAGTTTGCTTTTTTATAGTCTATTTCATCTGATATAAGTATAACTACTCCAGCTTTTTTTTTGTTACTGCATGCGTGGAATATGTTTTTTCAGCCTTTCACTTTCAATTTATTGGTTTACTTGGGTCTAAGGTGAATCTCTTGTAGACAGAATATAGATGGCTCCTATTTTCTTATCCATTCTGCCAGTCTCTGTCTTTTAATTGGGGTATTTTTAATCTATTAACATTCAATGTAATTACTGTAAAGGTAGTTTTTATTTTACCCATTTTGACAGTTGGGTTTTATCTGTCATATTTTATTTTCACCACTCTTTTGACACTTTTACTGATACAATCTTCATTTCCAGACTCTCTTCCAAGCCTCTCTCTTCTTTCTTTTCTTTTCAGGCTGTAGCATTCCCTTTAGTATTTCCTGCAAAACGGGTCTCATGATAACAGACTCTCTCAGTTTCTGTTTATCTATGAGTATTCTGAAGTAGCCTTCATTTTTGAAAGACAATCTTCTTGGATATAAGATTCTTGGCTGGAAGTTTTTCTCTTGCAGTATCTTAGATAAATCATACTATTGCCTTCTTCCTTCCATGGTTTCTGCTGAGAAATCAGCACTTAATTTTATTGGCTATCCCTTATATATTATGCATCACATTTTTCTTGCTGCTCTTAAAATTCTCCCTGTCTTTGGCATTTGACATTCTGATGAGTATGTGTCTCAGAGTTGGTCTACTAGGATTTATTCAGATGGGAGTATGTTGTGCTTCTTGGACATAGATATCTGTGTCCTTCAATAAGGTTGGGACATTTTCT
This sequence comes from Chaetophractus vellerosus, assembly GCA_004027955.1. NCBI lineage: Eukaryota > Metazoa > Chordata > Mammalia > Cingulata > Chlamyphoridae > Chaetophractus > Chaetophractus vellerosus. The sequence continues at coordinate 31,619 of PVKH010000601.1, forward strand.
ACCCTTATTTCTTCAACTACTCATTGCCCCTTTTCCCTTCTCGTCTCCTTCTGGGACACCCATGACACATATGTTTGCACATCTCTTGCATTAATTTAGTTGCCTGAGACACTGTTCAATTTTTTCCATTCTTTTCTTCATCTGTACTTTTGTACATTTGCTTTCAGAGGCCACGTCTTCAAGCTCACTGATATGTTCTCCTGCCTCCTCAAATCGGCTGTTTTATGAGTTCAGTGTAGTTTTAATTTAATTTATTGCAACTTTCATTACCATAAGATCTGCTATATTTCTATGTATGCTTTCAAATTCTTCTTTGTGCTCCTTCATTGTCTTCTTAATATTTTTAATCTCTTTAGCCATCTCATTGAATTTATTAAGGAGATTTGTTTGAACATATATGATTAGTTGTCTCAACTCCTTTATGTCATCTGGAGGCTTATGATATTCCTCTGACTGGGCCATATCTTCCTGATCTTGTATGGTTTTTAATTTTTTGCTGGTGTCTTGTCATCTGTCTTACTATATGTATTTATTCTGGGTGGAGTTTCTCTCTTTGGTTTAGGGCTTTCTTGACCTTTCTCCCTTGCTGGTTGTACAGTAGGAGCTGAGGATATAGTTGGTACCATCAACTGTGGAGGCTGAAGCTGCCTGTGTTGCACCAGGGACTGATGATTCTTCCCCCACCTTTCTCCACAGCTATGTGTAAACCAAGTTGTACAGGCCAAGACAATCTGTAATTGTCTGGAGAGACTGACAAAGTTTCATGCCCCTTCCTTCCCTGCCTGGGAGGGAATAAAGCTGCAGTTGTGAGCAAAAATATGTGCCATGTGGGTCCAAAATGACCACAGTTTCCCAGGTAGACTAATGTAGCACCAGCCCCCCTCATCCCCCGTGAGGGGTGAGGATCGACTCTTTGGAGGACCCAACAATCTAATCCATGTGAGCTGAATGCACCTGCAGTTGCCCTGAGAGGCTGAGGGAGTACTGTCCCTTCTTCCCTTTAGGCAGTGGGGATGGAACCACAGGCACCCAAGAGTTCAGTCCGTGTAGGCCGACATATCTGTCATTGCCTAGAGAGGCTGAGGAAACACCAGTTCCCTTCTATTCTATTGGGGGTGGGGGTGCATTAAAGGTACCCACAAGTCTAGTCTCTGCAAGCTGAAAGTGTCTGCCATTGCCCAGGAAGGCTGAGGAAATACAGTTCCCCTCCTATCCTACTGATCCTCCTATCCTATCCAGTCTGTGCAGGCTAAAGCACCTGCAGTTGCCCAGAAAGCCTTAAGAAACACCAGCCCCCTCCTATCCTATGGGAGTGAAGGGGTGAAGATGGAATTGAAGGTGTTCAACAGACCAGTTTGTGTGGACCAAAAGCTCCTGCAGTTGGCCAGAGAGGCTTAGGAAACACCTCCTCTCCTATCCTATTGGGGTGCAGTGATGAAGCCCCATGTGTCCAACTATTCAGTCTGTGCTGTCTAAAAGTGCTGTCAGTTACCCGTAGAGGCTGGTGCAGATACTCCCAGCTTCCTCCCTGCCAGATGTGGTACTGAGGCTAAGCTAGGGCTGCAACCCAATATGGGTAGAAAGAAGACAGTATCTAGCATCACTGTGATTTTCAGTCAGCCCCACTTCCCCTCATGCCAGGGGCATAGTTAAAATGGTGGCTACCAGCCTCTTTTCAACTTGGACAGGCTCAAACTTTAGCTGTTCTTAGGATTATACTTTAGCCAACGGAACTCACCAATTGGTAGCCAAAGCTTGTGGCCAACTGTATCTTTTTCCTATGTCCTTGGGAAATGGAACCTCAACTCCAGCCATGGAATAGCTCCCAAGGCAGCCTCCAGCAGTGGAGGATGGACACTGGCCTCTGCCGCATGGAATGCACCACTCATGCAAATTCACTGTAGATGGTCAAGTTCCTCCTGCCCTTCTTTCAAGTATGCTGTGGTATATTCTTCTGGTCTCCTGGGCCCCCTAAACAGGTGCTTTATATAGCTCTTGGTGACCAACTGCTCTGTAGGATAAGCTGGCTCTTGGAGCTCCTTACTCAGCCACCATCTTGCTCCTCTCCTTGTCATAAGCTTTTAAGGAAGAAAAAGACCATTTCAAGAAAACAGTTCATGGGGAATGCAGCACCTGAGTAGGCCCTTAGATGATACACAGAGTGACCGTATAATTTATATTCCAAATTGGGATGCTTTCAGAGTTAAGGAAGCACTTAATAATTGCAGAAGCAGTCAAGCCCATGTCTAGCTTCTACTAGCTGCATGGAGTCACTAGGTCCTATTGAGGAATGGAAAGTGTTAGAAGATCAAGGCAGGGAGGATCTCTTTGCACTGAAATCAATAGGGGTTGGGAATCATATTAGAAGTAAACGGAAATGGACACCATTTCCAGGTGCAGGAGTGCGTTGTTAGAACTGGGATTCCTTACGCAACAGGAAGTGGTGTAAGAAGAATGTATGGGCAGAAGTTAATAAAGGTGGTGGCTTTGGAAACAAAGAGGAAGACAGGTTAGAGTAGTGGAGATGGAGCTGATGGAAATCGATGAAAAGGAGGGATCAAGGCAGCTCAGGTTTATGAGGTAAGATTGCTTGTTTGTAAGCTATTCTTTTATTATACATGCTTTATTCTTTGCCCTCTTCTTTGGGCTTGAACCTGAATATTCAAAACCACCCCTTTATAGTAAGGAAGCAGGTTATTAGCTCCAAATATCTGTGGGAGAGCATTTGGCTTAGATGACCTCTCAATGGCAATATTTTCTTATGCCACTAAAGCATGCTTAGTGTGTAAGAGAATTAATATATTAAATACTGTTCTGCTTGAGGGAACTTCCAAAATTCTCTAGATGCTTCCTAGTTGAAATCTCTTCATCCATCAAAATTAAAGTAAAAGGCAATTGCAGCCTGGGAATTGAGATGTTTCCAAGATTTCTTATGCTGCCCTTTAAGAGTAGAGTTAGCTAAGTTTTGGATGAAGACAAAGTGAAAGGATATGTTACAAACCCTAAACCACATGTTAAAAATATCCTTAATGTGAATAGAAAGCCAACCTAGTTACTGTTCCCCACCCCACCATCAGGGAAACTTTATTTTCAGAACTGGTCAGTTTACTTGGCAAATACTGAGATTTTGCATTCCAGTTAAGGTGGTAGGAAAATTACAACACGGATAATTGTATTACTTGATCTGGCCAAAGTGTTATTTAGTTGTTTGTGGCATCTGTGAAGTATTAGTCTTGAGATTTCTGGTTTTTGTGGACAGGATACAGCAGATTTATTTTCTTTTCTATTTGCATGTGACAGAGGTGCTTAGGGATGATTTTTCTGGGAAGTTACATTTATCAATAGACCTGTAGGCAGAAACGTTTTTCTCAAGTAAGAATTGCTGCATCAGAACTTAAGATTTTTTGAAGAGTTAACGTTCAGTTGTTATGGTGCCATGTGTTAAAATGACTCTTGGAAATATCATTTAATTATAACAAAATATGACAATCAATTGTTCCTGAATCCATCTCTAGGCCCCAATCATGCTCAGGAATAATTAATTTTCAGCCTGATGAAAGTTTCCACCTCTTCTCTCAGGTAGGTAACAAGTGTTTCCCTTTGTTCTGGGCTCTGAATACACTTGTCAGGCAATGAAAATTGGAACCATAGGCAGAAAAAGAAAATAACTCAAGCATACATCAAGAAATCACCAAGATTTTGAAATAACTGAACATTTGAGAAAATGTCAGATCTTCTGGTAAGATAAAATGAGTATATTTAGAATATTCTGGGGAGATCTGAAACCATTTTGACTTTAATCATAAAGTCATTCATTCCTTTGTAGAATGTGCTCAAGGCAAGGAAGATACCAAAAAGCCAGAGGAATTAAAAATTGATATAAGGGAACAAAATCAAAACTGAAAAACATGAGATTTGTATGTGGCCCATATACATATACAATAGATATTTGTAGGGAATGGGTGAATTCATTGAATTTAACTCAGGCAACTAATCAGAAAGTAAGAGGCTGCAGACTGGAGGCAAATCAGAGAGAGAATGTTTTAAGGTCAAGGCTACGTAAGGTGGGCCCAGTGAGGATGAGAAAGAGTAGCCAGGATGATTTCCTCAGAGGATATATGAGATTCATTGAAATTGTGGACTAGGCAAAAACAGTGTGTGTGGCCTCTGTTCCTGTAACCTTTTCGTCTAAGTTTGCTTAACTGCAGGCCATGTAATCTGAGTATGTACAGGAAACACTGAATTTTGTCCTTTGTACTACCTCTGAGACACCAGGAACAAAGGTCGCCTCCCTCAAAACCAAGATTACAAGGACAGGGAGACATTGGATGCAGACCAAATGCGAGATGTCCTTCAGTAAGGAAGATCTGGCTTAAAATTTACTCTGCTACATATAGACAACTCTATAATTAACCAATTGGACTATGCCAAGTCAAACTTCCCCACTTCATCTCTACCTCTCACCTCCCATTCCCATAAAATCTTCCTTAGCACTCAGATAAGGGAGATGGATTTGAGCCTTGTCTCCTGTATCCATGCTGGC
>PVKH010000602.1:0-36142 GCA_004027955.1 Chaetophractus vellerosus
CCATTCTCAAGGCGGTCTGCCCGCTAGGAGAGGTCCCCGGGAACCGAACCCAGGGCCTCCCATGTGGTTTCCCAGCGAGCTCTTTATCCACTGAGCTATCTAGCCGGGCCCAAGAACCTACTTTCTTCACTACCTTCACAGAAACAATTCCAGAAAGACTGAAAGCAGAAGGGAGACTGTGTCATCAATCCCCAAACTAAGTTTGTACAGTATGTTTTAAAGAACTAGGCTTTATATTTTATTTTCTGAATAAAGTCCTGATTTCGAGGAAGGCAATTTCTTACTGAGCCGTAGTATGGGGCTTATGCATGTGAACACACAGATAGCTACAGACAGACAATAATTCACCCAAGAACTACTACCAACTTTTCTTCCTTTTCATAGTTGATATCTGGAGATGACTTTTGTTACCTTTCCTTTCAGTAAACATGAGCAGGCAAAATTTTTCACAAATGTTTGCTTCCCTAGGCTAAAAACAAAACAAAATCTAATCCAGAGGGCACGCTTTCAAAATGTCACATGGTTTCAGTGAATTTTTATCTTTAATAGCAAACTTTTAACGTGTGTCTTATATGGAAGAATACTCTTTATACACCAGTGTTCTGTCTCTTGATAGGAATTTGGGTTACACAAGTGAATATTTTGGTTAAATTTGTTGAATGGTACACTTAAGAGTTGTGTATTTCAATATATGTAAATTTTGTCCCAATTTCAAAATCAGAATTGTAAACAAATATTGAACTTTAATTAATGAAGGCTTGTGGAAGTATTTAGGGAGAAGAATCCTGATGTCTGCAACTCACTTTGAAATTCACATACAACAAAAAGATAAATTGCTGGATCAATACGTGATAAACCAGTATAACAAAATGGACCAATTACTGTTGTCAAATGCAACTGTGATGTTCCCTATATATTCTACTCTATATCCCCAACTAGAATGTGGACAGGGTCTACCATGTACACTCTTGTATTTTCTCTACTGCACATGGTATAGTGTTGGCTTAATACAAATTTGCTTATTGATCAACAGACTGGCTGAGGTTCTGATTTTACTATTAATAAAAAGCATAGCAATCAACAGCAAAGATATATGTTATAATAACAATTTCAGTATTATCATGGTTCCCTTTGATTTTAAAAATTTATCACTGAATTTATATAGAAATCTATTCTATATATTTCTCAAAGTCAGAATTTCTAGAGAAAAGTGTAAAGACCTTTTTCTTCCAATTTTTAATTTTGCTAGAAATCTTCCGAATGAATTTAGTTTGTGACTTCCATATATTAAATTAAAAAATGTGTCAAGGCCACTACAAAAGACTCCCTTAAGTAGAAAAAGAACCTTGATATCTCTAGCTTCTAAGCAGTCTGACATTAACAGGTAGACAGGTAGGTCTTTACCCCAATGATCTTCGCAAAGAACAGTACATTTATTTGAAATTATCATTTTGCGAAAATAAGGGATGATAGAATTAAATCAGGTTTCCCCCAGGAAAGTCACTGTGCAGAGAGGATAAATTATTTTCATGTGAATGCAGAATTTTCCACAGGTATCTAATTTTTCTTAGAATAGTAATGATCACTATTATTGTTGCTTAGTAACATAAATTAAGTGATAAACTTTCAAAGCTTTTAAGTCTGCAGCAGATGACATACTAAACTGTGTTCTCTATTCTATAAACAAACATCCAGTTTAAAAGGCAAGAAATAAGCTTAAAACTTAAGAATAATAAATAAGCTGTTTTTCATATACTGGTAACATTATTATCAAAGTTTAAGAATTTTGAGTTTACTGACTAAAGAAATAATCACCTGATTCATTTCTAAATGTTTAAAGATTGTAAGTTAAAAGATTAACTTTTTAATCACCACTGTAAACTTCCAGATTAAGCAACAGGACTAAAAACTTAAATAAGGCAAAAGACCAAATCATTTACCCTTGCTCCAAGTAAATCCTGTTTTACATAGCAAGAGGTCTCAAAATAAAGCAATCTTTAGGTTGGCACAGACCAAAAGGCAGTGACTAAATTTTATAAATATATGCATGCAAGGAGGGCAATACATTTATGGGAGTCAAAGAGAAGAACTGACTGATTTCTAACCCTAAAAAGCAATATTTAAGATAGTTCTGAGCAGAGGTGAATTTATAATGAAGTTAATGAAGCTTAATATTCAAGGGCTCTCACTTTCCATGGATCCCTTTCAAAAGGCTGAAAAGGGAGGGGTCTTTGTAATTTGGTAATCTTCTTTAAAAGCCCCACTCCAAATTGTATAAACTTCAGGCACCATAAAATCTGGCTCTAGCCCTTTGTAGTGGAGAAATTTGAGAATTAGGATAATTATATGAAATCAGAAACTGGAAGCAATGGGTGAAATCTAGAAGACAGAGAACTGTTGGTCCATTCAGACAATATTTATTAAGTGGCAGGCACTCTGTTAGCAGTAGCAAGACAAAGTCTAATAAATGATTCCTGCTACAAAGGCACTTACTGTGTACAGATACTGCCACAAACAGGTAAACATGGAAATCTTTTCTTTTTCTAAAGTGATTTAACTATTAATGGACTATTGACCTTCACTCATTATATCTTAAGACACTGTGACCTAGAAGGAGTTCCTTAACATCTCTAGGTTTCACTTCCTCATCTGTGGAACAGAGATAATGACATATATATATAGAATACCTATATATATATATATGTATTTCACTATACATCACAGGGCTGTTATGAAAATTAAAAGAAACTGCCTGCAAACTGCTCTGCAGGGCATCTACCTCATTGTGCTTTATAAATATCAGCTCTTCTTATTTTCTATGACATGATAGAAATCAGTGGGATCACAGATATTTCTACTTTTTAGACTTCTCTTTGTTGTCAACACTGCCAGAATGTATACTCCATAAAATAAAAATGGACATTTAATATCAATTCAAATTTACAAAAGATCATGAAATAACAAAACCAAAATAAAAACTATTCATTCAGAAAATTTCATTATGGCATGTTAACCTTGACTTGTACATGAACTAAGCAGCATGAATTCAGCATTCTGTAACTATCTCCGACATTTCTATTTTCCTTTTATGCAAATCTATCTCCATTCTGGACTATTTTGTATTTTCCAATATGTAACCTATTTGTTAACAAATAAGTTCCTTCTGGTACATACTTATTTATGAGTATGTCAGTTTGGATTTCAGAGGCTGGCAATATTCTTTGCTTAGGTAAAATGATATGAAGGTAGTAAGTGTGAACTCTGAATAAGTTGTTATGTCTGATATAGCAGTCTAAACATACTTTTAAAAAACAAATAATATTCTTACAAAGAAGGAAGGGAGGTAGATAATATAAAATATATTATGGTTATTGATAAACAACTCAAAGGTATATACCTCATTTAAATCAAACTAGTGAGTTGTTCTCATATTTAAGAGGTCATATTTATTTTATATTTTAAGATTCTTGAATGCATTTAATTGAAATGAGTGACTCAATAAGAAATATTTTATCAAAAATGCTCCAGGCTTAAATTCTTAATCAATTATTTGTTTGGGGAAAAAGCTACATAATTAGAGAATGTATTGCTGGTTTGCTTTTGCAAAAGTAGGCACTGGTAAAAGGTTGCAAAATTATGAAAGAATTAAATTTTTTATACAGAACTCTAATATTAGAAGTTACTGTACTTTAAGTTAACAGCTATAAAAAAGTAAGGCATTCTTGACAGAATTGAATAGCTTTGAGATGAGGAGATGTTAGAGAACTATCCTTATTTAAACATCTTAAGTATATATTAGCAAGGTCTAAGACATATTCTAGGTCACATCAGGACAGAGGTATTGCACAGATGAATACAAGATAAGTGGAGTTGGGCTCTGGACAGAGAAAAAAATAGGCATTGGAACAATTTAGGCTGCCTCACATTATATGAGAGAAACTATTACAAGACCTGTGTTTCAAGTTTCTTTATAAACCTTAAATTTCTTCATTTGTTGTAGGACTCAAATATAAAACCATGAATGTGAAAGCACTTAAACCATGGAGGTTTCAAACTGAAGTTTTTAATCTGACACAACAAACACCCTGGGCAGGTGGCTGGACTGTATGACCTCTCCGATTCTATAAATCCTATTAACCAAATATCCAACAAGAATATACCCAAAATGAAGAGATGGTTCTTTGCAGTGGGCTGAGTTTCTAATTGTATAAATAATCTAGATTTTTTTAGAGGCGGTTAAATACTAGGGTGAAACAAAGCATGGAATGTGTTCCTTTGAGCAGTACCACCAACAGTTTCGTCCCAGAGGTTAATTAAGGATAGTGTGGATACTGATTCTCAGACAGAAAATTCAGGGCACAGATCAGATTTTTGAGGAGGGAGATAATTTTAGATTATGTTCTTCCAAAGTATCTTTTTATTTTCTGCTTTTTGTCTCCCCCCCGCCGCCCCACTGTGGTGACGTGCCGAGTCAGCTTCACTGGTGAGTGGTGGCCTTGCCCACTCGCGGACGGCCTGCCCCGCTTGCGAGCAGCTCTGCCCTGCCCGTGGGCAGCTCCACTCTGCTCGCAGGCGGCTCTGCTCTGCCTGTGGTGGCTTTGCCCTGTCCACGGCGGCTCTGCCCCGCCCACGGCGGCTTTTGCCTTCTCAAGCAGCCCGCCCGCACGGAGAGGCCCCGGGGACCGAACCCAGGGCCTCCCATATGGTAAACCGACAACCCCATCCACTGGGCTATACAGCCGGCTCCCAAAGTATCTTTTAAAAAAGTCATAATATTAATTAGCTTTTGAGAATTTAAATGACATTGAAGGAAGGCATGAGAACTTTATGTTTGTCAAAAAGGGGCACAGGGGCCGGCTGTATAGCCCAGTGGATAGGGCGCCGGTATACCACATGGGAGGCCCAGGGTTCGGTTGCCAGGGACCTCTCCGAGCAGGCAGACCGCCTGAGAGGGCAAAGCCGCCTTGGGTGGGGCAGAGCTGCTGTGGACAGGGCAAAAAGCCGCCGCGGGCAGGGCAAGCCGCCAGCGAATGGAGCAAAGCTGCCTGCGAATGGAGCAAAGCCACTTGCAAACAGAGCAAAAAGCCACCTGGGAACGGAAGCAGACCCGCCCACAAGTGGGGCAAGCCGCCTGCGCAGTGAGCTGACCCGGCGTGTCGCCGCGGCGGGGGGAGACAAGGCAGACATAGAGGAACACAAAAAATGAACACACAGCAAGAGCAAGCAGAAAAGGGGAGGGATATGTAACAAAAAAAAAAGGGGGGGGGCACAAATTTTTAAAAAAACTAAAAAACCTGGTCAGGGATTCTTTAGAGCGGCACCATCCAATACAGTAGCCACATGTGGCTGCCGAGCCTTTGAAATGTGGCCAGTTGGAATCGAGATATTCTGTGAGTGTAAAAAAACACACTGGATTCTGAACACTTGATGCCAAAAGAAAAAAAAATCTCCTAAATAATATTTTTATATTTTATTACACACTGAAACAATATTTTTATATATTTAAAATTAAAAGATAGTATTAAAATGAATTTTATGTGTTAAAATAAAAAAGTACACATGGTTACCTGAGATTTTAAAATTCCATATGTGGCTTGCATTTGGGCATGGATTACATTTCTGTTATACAGTGCTTCTCTAAAAGGGATTTCTTGCTTAAGAGGCTAGATGTGATGGTCTGTAAGATCCCCTTCCAATCCAAAAATTGTGATAGTATAATTTAAGTGAATGTCTAAGAAGGAGAGCACTTTTAATTTTGGAGGCAAGGGATAATCTTTGGATTTGAAGAGTTGAATTATGATTTGGAAAAAAATTGTAAGGATTTTCAGAATAAAAATGGTAATTTTGTGTTTTCTCTTATTTGTCTTGACTTTACTGGGAAGGCCCATGTTTTCCCAGATGTAAAAACATGATTCTTGGGCTATTATCAACTTAGACAAAATTTTTCTAGTCTGGTACAAAAAGCTGAATGATGGCTTTGAGAAGGGTGATTTATTTACCAGAATAAAAAGGAATTTAAGGGAAAACGTTATTTTAAATCTGTGGAGGAATTAGTCATGAAACTTTTCAACACTACTGAAAAGATTTATATATCTAAGCTATACAGTCCTATGAGGTGGAACTATCATTTCCCCAATTTTAGACATAAGGAAACTGAAACTTAAAGGAGTTAAATGAACATACTAGGTCACCCAGTTAGTAAAGTGACATAGCCAGTCTAGCTCTGGAGTCTGTGATCTAAACCACATCACTAGGATGTCACCCTGGGATACTGTCACATTTTATCACTCCACCACCACTTTGACATTACCAATTTAATATAGTTTGTTGCATTTTCTGAAGTTAGATAATTGATAAATAATAAGGTAAAATGCTTATGAAGAAAAGAAAGACCTGAACAACTCGAAAGAGCCATTACAAACATCTAAGTCTGCATACTCACCACCACGTTTGTCTCTTGTTCTGTTTCTGGCACATAAGGGTAATGGTTATAAAACATATCATTTCGCACCATTTTTTTCCTCATTCTGCAGGGCCCTTCTGTCATCTCCAACATCCACTTGTCTAGATGGGAACCAATGGGGGGGCCCCACAGTCCTCTCTCCCGTAACAGTTCATACTCGATCTGGCACCACTCCTCTGTCACATATTTCAGGGCATTTTGCTGGCGCTAGGGATAAAGGTTCCAGGTTGGTTTTCAAGTACAGAAGGAAATGTCTACAAATAACTTAAAATCAAGTTAATATTTGGAAATAAAAGCAATCCATATAATTTCAGTCAAACATTATAGAAGTAAAATTACATTTTCTTTATGGTTAAAGTAAGCTAACCCATTTTGAGAGAATGAGGGGTTTAGTGATGACACAAGAAGGTGATTATTTTGGCATCAAGTAAATGACATATATGTACAGGATAGAGTATATGATATTGTTAAATACAGAATTATAGTAGCTTTGTTACTCTGGCACAGGAAAGATGGTTATATTACTTGTGAAAATATGTGGAAATCGTCCAGTATAAATTAATAAATAAACATGGTACTTTAAGGATGACCCCCCCCCCGCCCCCAGAATTGTCAGATACTAAAACGTGTGTAGGGGAAAATCTAGGAAAATGGATAAAGAATTACTGACAACAGACCAGCTTCCTGGTAAACTTGGTAAACATTTCTAAAGACTTTAGGTAAAGAATATAAACACAGAGTGCTATTTAAGGAACTTGACATTTATATAAAAAATAAAAGAAAAAACATTTTTTATGGGTCATTGGGACAGATGCAAGTGACCTAAACCATTTTACTTAATTGGAAATTTATCATTTGGTATAACTTCTTGCTATCTGCCAAATGACAAGCTGTAGAACATTTCAATAGTAGATGTTATTAAAACTCAATGATTCAGGGAATATAAGTATACAATATAAGTTCAATAATAAAGATCTCTCTATAAAGTAAAGATTACTGAAAGAGTAATCATGGAATTACATGAGATCATAGTAAGACTAATGTGTTTCTGGAGGAAAAAACCACACTTTGTACTCAACTGAAGATCTAGTGTTATGTCCATAAAATATTAGCAGTTAATCATCCAAAAATCTTTAATAGATATAAAAGACATGTAACATGTCAGTAGTGAATGTTAATAAAACTCAGTTGTACTGATTTCCAGTTTGTGGTTTTTTTAGTACAATATGCCTTTAGGAATTTCAAATTTTTCTATTTTAAAATCAATGGCCAAAGTAGCTGCTGTCAGGGATTATATAACGTCATCATCTGATAATGAATGCAGTTCAGCAACTTGCCCTTAAAATGAGCAGGAATATATTAAGAGAAGCAGAGTCCTTTTCCATCCAAGGAATGCAAAACAAATCATATGATTATGAATTCTTACCTCCTGATATTCCTTATATTGTGTGTCTACTAAGTCACGAACAACAGCAATATGTGTAAACATCCACTGAGAAATCTCCTAATATTGGATGGAAAAAGAATCCTGAATATTTCATGGATTTACTGGAAAAACTGAGTTAACTAGCATTGAAATCAATGTTGAAAAACTAGTTAAAATTATTTCAAAAGCATCCACTACAAAAACAAAACAAAACAAAAACACCCTGAACCTTTGTATCATGAATCTAAGGGAGGCCTGGTGTGATGGTCACAGAGTTGCACCCCCCAAAGGCCCCTTCATGCAAAGGGTTTGCTGCCCCAGCTGCTGGGAGTGCTGCCAGCTGCTCCAGTGACCACTTCATCTGCAGAGAGCCGCCAAGATGCTCCAAACTCAATGACTGACAGAGACATGGGCCAGAAAGGCTGAGCCATTTTAGTCATTGCAGGTCAACTTGGAAAGGCCATTTTGGCTTCAGGGCTCAACTTAGGTCAGGCGAGGCTGTCGCTGGGGATGCACTGCAGTTTGACATTTCTCTTTGTCCAATCTTGCTCCGTTCTCCCTTCCCACAGGCATTGATTCCAAGGGCACCCTCTAAAAAACACCTGCACACTAAACTCCTTCTTGGAGTTTGCTTCCTGGAGTGCCCAATCTGGATGACTGATTTGCAGTTTTACTCAGACCCTTTTCACAGCTGACACTGAGATTCTGGGATGGCAAGGAAGTATGACGAGGAAGGAAAATGCAGAGGTAGATGAGTGTTTTTAAAAAAGCAATCACATATATATACCATGAGAAGGTTATAAAAATTAAAAAGCCTATTTCTTCTGTTATTTTAAAATGCATACTTATCAATAACGATATTATTGAACGTCTGAAAAAACTGGGAAAAAATTATCCACAGTCATATTTCAACCTCTGAATCTCATCTTCCTCTGTCCAGTTATGAAATGGATGGAGATACACACCACTCACAATACAATTTTATCACAATAAAATGAGAGAACTGGGTTATTTTTCTCTATTCTAAAACACAAATGCAGAAAAATTCCACTTCAAACCATCTGCTTATACATTTTAAGAATATTATATAAAACACTATCATTACATGGATTAAATCAGCTAATTGAAGTGATTATGCCTGATAGATAATAAAAATACATTTAATGCAAATAAAAATAATACTATCACTGAACCTTGAAATATCAATTTCTAATATCATCATCAATAAAACTAAACAATGTACCTGGGTGGAAAGACTGTGTTTATTAAGACCACTTTCCTTTCGATTCCTTCTTGATCCTGTTAACTTGGAAAGGCCAAAGCCACTGCTGACACGGGACAATTTGGATTGTGTGGTGGGCACTAAAGCTTCTCCTCGACTAATGCATTTCTTTTCGTGAGCTATGAAATTAAAATTAGATTATTTTACAATTTCTCTGTGATATATTAGTCCTATTTTTAATAGTTTCCTGTTATGGTCACAAAGCACAATCCTCTAATTATCAAAAGCAGCTTAAATTACAGATGCTAGATATTTCTTTTAGATATTACAAATTCATTTGTTGCTGTTCTTGTGTAAAGATGGCTGCTTGAGAACTACTGTACAAGCTTATATTTGGTTGAACCTTCACAACTGCAATAGTATGCAAATTTATTTTAACTGTGTCTAGTTTCTATGTTAATAATGGTTCACAATCCCTGATCCAAAATCTCTGGTGCTTGATATACTTTGGAATTCAGAATTCAGATTTTTAAAAGGTGATATGGTACATATACTGCATGTTATATAGATAACACTACCATAGAGTCTAGGGTAACAAACCATAATTGAACATATTAATACTTCTGTAGCAAAATTTCCAAGTAGGATAAGGAAAGGTAAGTTAGGTTTGCCATCAGGTGAATTCTGGCATCAAAGTAATGAAAAAACCTTAGGTTTTTAGAAAGTTTTGGATTTCAGAATTGTGGATAGGGGATTGTGAACCTGTAGCCTAGGTGGTGACCATGCTAAAGCTATAAGCAACATATTTTCTAAAGTCATAGTTGCCTATGTGTCACACACTTTTGATTAAGAAAAGCCAAAGCTTAGCATGATCATTCTAGAATGGGTTATGCTATATGGTTTTCATTTCTATTACTGCCATCACAGTATCCCTTTGGGAAAGTTGTAATTACATATCCAAAGTACAGGCATATAAGACAGATACATGTAAGTCTCCTAGCCACATGATCTCTATAGGCTTCCTTACCCAAATGATTCTGCCAGCACTTCAAACCAGCTTCTTCAATGAGTGGCCTTGCCATAGCTATGTCCACATGGCCCCTTTCGTTCACAGGTAGAGTTACTTTGAAAAGGTCCTCCAGGGTTTGTTTCTTACTATGTATCAGTTCAGTCCAAACTCTGTTAACTGCTTTTATGAGAAGCTGACGTCCTAGGGAAATAGGGGGGAGGGGGACGCAGAGAACAGGTAAATGATCAAAAACAAAAAATAAAGTCAGTTCTTATTTTTCTTCATATCGTGCATCTAGGAATTTCAACTACAGCACTTGATTGTCAAAATAATGTTTCACATATCCAGCTCACTGTAAAGAATTATTCAGACATCCAAAACTGTGATTGATTACTTGGAAAACTTTTTTCAAACCTCTAAACTCATGCAGAAAGACTGCATTTTTACTTTATAAAACTGGAAATAATATATCTATATCATTATTTAACTTCTATATAAGCTTCTATAAGAACTTATCTTCTATCTAAAAGTAACTTTTAGATCTGTACGTTTAAGATGAGTTCAAAATTAAGTTTTCTTGCTTTTTTTTTTTGCTAAAGAAAACAAATATTCTTAAAGAGGTTTTACTATTAAATTTAATCTTGCTTTCAAACTTCTTGCTAATTTGTCTGACTTCTTTCTACCAGTCAAATGTTAGCTAGCATCAGAATGACTTGGAGGGCTTGTTAAAACAGATTGCTTTTCTCCTTCTCCAGTTTCTGATTTAGCAGATCTGGATGAGGCCAGAGAATCTGCATTTCTAACAAGTTCTGATGCTGCTGTCACTGGTCTGAGAACCTCACCGTGAGAACCAACACACTAGACTGTCAGTTACTCAGGAGTGAAAACAACCACTGTGTCCTCAGGGGCTGGGGTTTAGGGAATTTTGGTGACTGAGTGAAGAATGAATTAATGCTTAAATGAAGAACAAAAAGAAATATTGAGTGCTGGACTTTCAAAGGATAAAATCATATGCAGGAGCACCATACAGTATTACTGCAGAGACAAACATTACCATAATTATGTAATCTTTCCCACTGAATAGTGTGGAAATAAGAAATTAGTCTACCCAAAGATTTAAAAGATCAATGTTTACAAATTCAGTGGGAAAACTAGAGTTGAAATAAGAGAGAATAAAAACAGTAGTACTGACAACTGGTCTCAAGCAGTATTTGTAATATGCTAATGTGATGTGCCTAACCTGACCATTAGGCAGCTCTCTTTGTGGCATGTGCCAGTTATAATATAATGCTTAGCTATAAACAAAGGTATTTTGAGAACAAATGTTGCACTGCTATTTGTGCAAATGCAAATATCATCAAGTTTCCCAGTGTCACTCAGGAAACTTGAGTGCTAGCAATAACAGTGGCTAGGTTAGTTGCGTGACATCTTGGCATACAGGAGATATTTTGTGGGCATATCTGCGTATGTCCAGGTATGCCTTACTGGAAGAACAGGTTCTCAATGTTGGCATTTCTGATGTCCATTTTATTTTTTGTTATATTTTAAAAACTGGAAATGAACGAGCAAAAAGAGAAAAGCACCACACCCCACCCACCCCCGAATTGAGGTAATTACCTTCACTAATATCTTGGCTGTAACCAGCATCTGGTTCAATGTCAGAAGGAATCATAATATGCCACGTAGTCATGCGAGCTTCTGCTTCCAGCCCAAATCCATCCACATTGCTGAAAAATTCCAGTCATTTTAAATGATATGGAGGAAATGACTGCTGCTGAAAACTAAGATGAGTAAGTAGTACTCTACAGAGACAAAGAGACTCTGGCTCTATCACAAAGTTCCATTACTGGCAAACAGGCCTTCGGCAGATGCACAAAAATAGAACTTCTACCAAGAAAATGCTGTTTTAAAGGGGTGATCTCACAATTCCACGTGACTAAAGACAAACTTCATGCTCTGTAAGTTTACCGCATGAAGACGAGCACCTTAATTTTTAAGATGCTTTTTAGTTATGTTAATTAACATTTTTACCTAAAAACAACAAGAAGTTCATTTAACTAAGAACATTTTCCCACTATGCCTTGCTCGCTATCCAGTCTCATTTCTCACCCCGCGGCTCCGGTGACAGTGAAATACGGGCAGAGTCCCAAAGGGCCACACTTCCTTCCCTCTGCACAATCACATGCGCTGCTCATTCTACCTAAAGCACTCTTCCCGATCCTCTTTTCAGGTCTAACTTCCTCCTCCAACAGGCCTCAAGTTGCAACTCAGCAGTTATTCCTCCAAGTTGGGGTCCCCTATTAGGTGCTCCCAGAACACTGTGCTTCCCTGAGCACAGCACTCAGCACACTTGACTGGTCTTGCCTAATTACGTGTCTTCCCTCCTAGCCTGCACATTCTGAGGGCTGCCACGGGGTCCTCTTACTCACATTCATCCCAGCTTCTAGTTCAATGCCTGGTCCTCAGCAGACCCTAAAAAAATATCTGTCAAAGCAGTCAATGGAAAAATACCAATTCTACCCATTTAACAGATAACAATTTGCACTGAGCATTTTTTATTAATTTTTTTTTTTTTTACTTTTCTCAGCCTCCAACAGTGTAGTTTCTTTGCTTAACAAAAAATTCCCTTTTTAAAATTTTTTATATATATATATATAACTATATATATATATCATATGGCCTTTGTGGAACATTTAAAAGATAAAGAAGAGCAATTTAAAGGGGAAAATACCCAGTTTTTCACTACAAAAATGTAACACTTGCCTTTTACATGACGTTTTAAATAAAACTGAGATGAAAAAGAAAAAGAAATATTACTGTCAAAAAATTAAAACAAAGAACTCTGATGGAATAACATGAAAGCCAAATTCAACATGGCAAACTGAACTCAAAGGATTTACCTTCCAACATGCAGATTAATCAAACAGTGAGCCAGACAGCTAATGAATTCTGGGTCATGGTTCCCAGGTCCCAGGATCAAGTTCCTGTTGACAGTCAGGACCCTGAGCGAATCCAGGAGAGCTACTTGCTGAGGAACAGTTTTATGTGCCCGTGAAAACTGGTACAAGATGGTCCTATTAAGGCAGTGATAAACTGCATCCAGTGACAATCCCTGCGATCTTCTTTTTGACTAAAGACATGAAAGATTCTTTATTTAGGAAAATGAAAGGATTTGCTTATTATTTACTCATGAACTTTTCCTGGGTTTATTATACACCATATGCTATGCTAAGTACTAGAGGTACTAAGTTAAAAATACAAGCCCTTGCTATTACGGAGCTCAGAACCTATGAGATACATAAATGCAATTTAATGAGCTGGGCACTATGTAAAAATACACAGACAGTGTTAAGCAGGCTGAGTGAGGAGAGTCACTAACTGTGCTGTGGAGAGAGCAGCCTAACAGAGAACATGAAGTGTTGCCTGGGCTCAGTCTCCTACTAAGCAAGCCTTGTTAGGGTGAATGGTCCGTACTCAAAATTACTGAAAAAAATTACCTAAAATGTTAGTTAAAAAAAAAAGTTTTTTTTGACATTCTAGTTTCATCATCTCAGTTGAGAGCGTCTCTCTTTGGCTTAAATACAAATAAATCTCTTTAAAAATTCTCAGTTGAGGGAGCTGGTGTAGCTCAGTGGTTGAGCGCCTGCTTCCCATGAACAATGAACAAGGTCTCGGGTTCAATCCCCAGTACCTTCTTTAAAAAAAAAAAAAAGAAAAAAAAATTCTCAGTTGACCTGAGAGAACCCAGTGTACCATATGCTAATAAAACATGGCAACAGTAGTTTCTACTTTCTATATCATGTGCTAAATAATGGATAACACCAGTAACTTCTGTTAAACCAGACCAATATGCTTGCTATTCTTTAGCCAAAGGTACAACAAAATGCATTAAAATAACATTTTAAGAGGGAGAGGGACAACGATGGACTTTGCAAAGTTTCAATTTACAAGAACAGAAGAGTCCTTTAATACCTATTCTTCATGCTCTGTAAGCCTTTACATACTGATGTATCTACTATAAAAATCTATCAAGTGGGCAATAACTTGAGGCATTTAAACCAAAAGGAAAGCTGAGTAGCGAAGAACAGTACCAGTGGAGAGGTCAGTGAGGAAATGAGCACAGCTTGAGAGAGTGAGGCAAGTTTACAAGGGACACAATGGCACCAGCTACTGGTAAGGAGTGAGCGTGGGGTGGGGACAAGGGTTAAGAGTCTATATTTTTTATTCACTTTTAATAAGCTCAGCTTTATATTAAACATTCATTATCTCATTAGTTACACTTATTTACAAGAATGGTGACATCATAGGCAGTTTTTCAAAAGGAAAACATGTACCCTACAACTAACAGTGACAATGGTTTACCTGTGCAATTAGTTGAATTATAAAATCTATAAGGAGTTTAGAGTCTTTGTTGAACATGCCTTGCCAAAGTTTGTCCACCACACGTTGTGTGAAGTAAAACACATTGTTCACCAATACCTGGTAGCTTCCTCCACTGGTAATAGGCAGAGAGGCATCTTCCCCTAAATCCAGTAGGAAAAATATGTCTAAGAAAATTGGTATCTACCAGCACAAGATTGTATCTTCAAGTAAATCAGGCTAAGGAAAAATAGTACAACTATTACACTGAGACAGATGACTACTAACTTCAGAAAATGATGTTCATGGCCAGATATCATGATAAATACTTGAAGAAATACTTTCTGCAGGATAAAAATGTTATAGATTGAGACTAACTGTAAGGTCACTTATTGCCTTAAGACAGTCTGTGGTAAGTACACAGTTCTTCAATTTAAACTCTCAGTAAGAGATGATCTCTGTTTGAGAGTAATATTGAATCAGTTTATTAGCTGTAAATTTATTCTGCATAACTAATAAATGGCAAAACAAACAAACAAAACTCTCTAATTTGTTATACTATACCTTTGGTATAATCAAAGTGTATTGAGTTTACCTTGAATAACAATGAAGAGCATCAGAAAAATAATAAAAAATAAAGTATAATCACTAGTGGCAGTGCCCAAAATTACCATCAGCATTGTCTCTCCTCTTAAAGCTACCCCAATGCCCTCAAACACTCCAAGACCAATCCCCTAGGCCCTCCTCCTAATCAGAGTGCCCCCTCTAAGACGCTTCTATATAGAAATTCTGGAACCTCCACTGAACGTGATTATTACTTCTAGTATTCTTTCAATTAATTCTAAATTGCCCCATTAAGCAATATTCTTTATTTGTATTTTTGTGCAGTAAGATTGATCTCAACAAAAAACAGTTTGATGTGACACCTGCTTTGAGGGTACACAGCTTCATTTTTAAGACAATATTACAGATGTCCAGGCAAATATACTGGAGAAAAATGATAATTTAATAGCACAGAGGTTCCATGATTAATACCATCAACAAGAACTCAAGTAACAAATAATAAATCACCGCTTTTCTTTCTCCTTTAAATCATATAAATGTTGGCTCCAATGTAAACACATCAGTGTTTATATTTTTACTGTAACTAGATACAGGCATTCAGAAAAAACACATTTTATTCTGTTTGACTATGTACTGTAAGCCAGTCTTAAGAATAAAATATGCATTTCCACTCCTAGGTATATACTCAACAGAAATGTATAAATATTATACGTACTTAATACAAACAAGAATGTTCATAGCAGCTTTATTTGTAATAGTCTCAAACTGGACACTAGCAAACGTCTATCAATAGTAAAATGGAAAAATTTATATATTCATATTATTGAATACTATAAAGCAATGACAGTAAATGGACACCAGCTACATGCAATAACATGGATAAATCTCACAATGTAACATTGATTGTGAGAAGTCAGACCGAAAAGATTACTGAATTTTGTAGATTCATAATCAAGCTACTGCATGATTCCATTTAGAGAGCATTCAAAAGCAGGTGAAACTGATCTAGTAGACAGTGATTACTTTAGTGAAGGTGTAATAATTAGGGGCAGAATGAGGAGGGGAGTTTTGGGGGTGCTGGTAATGTTGTATTTCTATTTGAGTGATGGTATGTTGTCTGTATAATTCACGTAGCTCTACGTTTGTAATGTGCACTCTTTTATGTATATTACAATAAACAGGCTAATTTAAAAAGTATTAGATCTTCATGAAAATACAACCTGTTTGCATAATATGATTTTAAAAACATTCTTCTCTTTCCTTGTTCTCCTCCTGCCATTCCTGAGTGTACATATGTGTACAAGCCCACACCGTAAGTACTTTGCTGTGGATTCTGAACCCCAGATTCAAAAGTAAGAGCTGGATCCACCTATTCCTCCTTATGGGAAAAAACAAACAAACTGGAAAACAAAACAATGAGGGGGGAAAGTACGCAAGAAAAAGGAAAGAAATGAAACTAAAAAGGAGATATATGGGTTTAGAAAGAGGAAAGCAATTATATAACTTTTATAAAGTAAAAATAAAACACAGAATTACCTAATAAAACATCAGCTGCAAGCAAATGGTCCATCACGCCATCCAAAATGTAAGTCTGAAATTCCTTTTGCTGAGTCCTTGTAGATCTTTCAGGTGAAGCCTAATCAATAAAATTTAAAATTAGAAAGAGAACCAAGTAAACAACAAGAAGCACGATCATACGTTACACTACCAAATGTATCAAAAAGATTAAAAAACCTATGGCTAAGTAATAAAATATGACAAAAGGATTGGTCTATATGCTAATAATCTTTCTCTTATTTTTCTGATCATAAGGTTTAAAATTTTTTTTGAAGCAGGTGAAACATTTTCCTTTGAATCCATTCTTCCAAAAATAGTATGCTAAACACTGTAAGTATTTAACAAATACTTGATAACCTATTATTATATCTCACTTCCAAAAGGGATATGGTGGTTTATATAAGATAAAACATAAAATAAATCATAAACCTATTAAAACAAATACGAAACTTCAAGATTTTGGCAATCAAGTGGCTAAGTCAACTTATTATACACACAATTTTAGCTCTGAGCTTCCTAGGTGCCAAGAAGGAGAGGAAAAAAAAAACGAAACAAGGTTTTCTAGCTCATCTATGAAAGGAAGCCCACTAGATCAGGGTCTCTTAACCATTTTTGTTCCACAGACCCGCCTGCCAGTCAGGTGAAAACCATGGACCCCTTATAAATATATCACACTTGCACCAACACATCCCCACAAGAATAGTGATTTTTTGAGTTTCAATTCAGGCTCACAGATCTCTTGTTAAGAACCCCTGCACTAGATTGTCAGGAGGGATGTATGCTTTCCTAAAATTGTTCTGAGAGGAATGGTCTCTGTGAGTTTTTATGAAGAGGACAATGAACAGCTCTGTAGGTGGCATATTTGATAACAGTCTTACCAAGTACAGAGATGATTTTAAACGTTATCTTGAAGAAAAGCTTAGGGCATAAAGTTAAACTATAGTCCTTTGAAGGCATTTCTGTTGGTAATTAGAGTAACATAATCTAGGTGTATAATTTTCAAGTACCTAACCTCATAGGTAGCAAAGCACAGGGAACATAGAGGGATGAAAGGTACAAAGATCCTTTGTCCTCAAATGCCGGTAGTTATAGCCAGGTTCTTGACAGGAGTCAAATATGGAGCAGTTCAACAAATTGATACAAAATTGTTTCTCAGAAAGAGAACTGTATGTTTTAGATTCAGATGTAGTAGGAATACTTTGCAAGTGAAATTAAAGAACCTACTTACTCTTGTATAGAGATGGTCCAGGACTATATTTATGACTAAGTTACAAAAGTGGACTACAGGATAGTTTTGTTTTATGCATTTGAAATGAAAATCTGCTACACTAAAACAAAAGTAATTTCATTCTATTATGATTTTCAAGGTAGTATTGACAAAGGTTTTAAAGCAGTAGTTAAAATCGGAGTTCTATTTTGAGATCAAAGATACCAATCTAAGTATTCAAATTCTAATAGCTAAAGTAATGAACATTTCTCTTTCTTTTGCATGGTAAGACATATTTATTTTGATTTATGATGACAACATTGGTCTAATAACAGTTAAAAGAATAGGAGTGCTGAGTTTTGCGTGGCATCTGAGAAATTTGGGAGGAAGTGAAGGACATCTCATTTGTTTTTCATCTTAATTTTCCTTCGGAGATGAGACAAATTAGTACAATGATTTATAATACAAGGGATGTTGTGTCCAAGGCCTGCCTATTCCTCATGCTGATTGAGATTCCCAGCCCTGCAAACTGAAGAGCAAGTGAGAACTTTTAAGGCATATGCAGTAGACTGATAGGTGTATGAGAATTATCTTGTAATTACAGCAGAGGCCATTTTATCAAAAGCTTGAGCAATCAGAAGAATTTACTAAGGAACCCAGCTCTCCAAATCAGAAGAAGATGTAAAGACTTCTGAAAATAGTACTTTCAGGCAGATCATATTCAACTCAGAATGGTTAATGGGATAAGTATTTAGGAGGAGGGTTTATCAAATATGAACTAGACAATGTTCTGGAATGTGTAAAACAAGAGTGCCACAAAAGTATAAAATAAGAGAAGTAGCTTGCTCAGTCAACAAATATTCATGTTTACCTAATTTAAAAAAAAAAAAGTTCTTTCTTATTCCAGAAGAAACTAGCTTAGTCATCAACAGGCATTAAATGCTTCCTGATTCCCTTCACTGAAACTGCTATATGAATAATCATGACCCAGAATCTACACTTGCTACTGGCCCTAATTCCCTTGTTCAAATGTTCCTGCTGAGATTTATAGTAGCCTAACTTTTTAAAAACTTAAGATTTTATGAATGCATGAGTGTAGTTGTCTCTGAGGCATTTTAAAAAAACAATTCGTTGAACTACTATTATGTGCCAGACTCAGAACAGAGTTTTATATACCTTACCTCATTTAATCCCCAAAGCATCCCTTTGAAGTACTCATCATCATCTCCATTTTAGAGATAAAGGAATTGAGGTTTAGAGAGGTTTAGTCACTTGGTGAAGTCACAACTAGGATTCAAACCTCAGTTTCTTTGATGTCAAAGCCCCTGGCATCCTCTTCTATACCATACTCTCCCTGCCTATTAAAACTTCTACACTGAAGTTAGCATATGGACGAACAAGGGCAACTGCAGAGTCAGGCCACTGCCACATCATTCTTTTAGATGCACCTGGTTGGTCCATCAGACAACCAGGATGAGCGTAGGACAGGATGAAGACAGAGTAAGTCTATGATCTGCTCTGGCCTCCAGCTGTCGGATGTGTTTCCATGGTTAAAGCAGTGAGGCCAGTCAATATTCTCTTTCTTCACAGAACCAGTCTCCTTGAAGAGGTCTGGGGACACTGCAGAATCCTGCCCTGCCCAAAGGGCTGACAGCCCTTAGGCACCAGCTGCCAGTGGGTGAGTACAACGCAGCTAAGGAAGGCCTTTGGTATTCAGCTCTGTTTCTGTAACGGGTTGAAAGCCATTAAAGAAGAGGATTTTGACCTTCTTGGTTCTGACTGCAGTCTTCCCCTTGACTAATTTCTCCTCTCTGATTTATTTTCTTGACTGACTTCTCCTCTCTGAGTTATTTTATGGTGCTTTCTGTCAACTTTTGCCACTTTTTTGCTTGTTTCCCTACAGCCACTCAGGGTAAGTTTCATTCTGATGTATGACAATTGGGAGGTCTTTCAGAAGGTGGCTGGAGAGAGTGTACTGAACAACTAAGACCACAGAGAAGTTTTTTATGGTACCAGAGAAGCAAGCACTCCAATTCCACCCCCTTAATTTCATTATCCTTAGACCTCCAGGTATGTAAATATACTTTTTGACCTATTATTCTTATGCATTTTCCTTCCACTGCCACTGTAGTTTTCATGGGCATCAGATCTTTTCAGTCCTCCATAAGAAGCAGGGGGTAGTGGACAATGGGAGCTAGGGGGAGTCACTAGAAACCCTTATACAAGCAAACACAGGTCATTTAATTTTTTTAGTACAAGTTTTGTGCCAGACACTGAGTTATGAATCTTAAATGCATCGTCTTAAAGGAAGGATCTACTTTTATATCATTTTGCAGATATAAAGTTATAAGAGGTGTAAACTGTAAGACATGAAGAGAACTTAACATGGCCATGGTCACAGATATAACCAGCAAAATCGTTTCTGCTGGGTGATTCACATATATTTAACCCTCACAACAATCTTTCAGAGGACAGTAGATATCAACCCCAGTGAATGAGAATGACTTTAGCCCAGTGGAATTAATTTGCTTACATAACAAATGTCAGGGATAGACTTCAAACGCAGGTACTTCTTACCCCAAAACCATGGTCATTCTATAACACCACACTGCCTTCCTTGTATTTGTTCTCAGTAGTCAGTGTATACAAATGGGAACCTTTTATTTTTATAGACTGTCAGCAAAGATAATTTCATATGTTGTTTTGTGCATATAATTAAGTAAACAAATACTCATCAAGAAATTCTAACAAGTCATAAGACTGAAAATGACCTGGTTCAAGTTCATCAGACTGAAAATCACCTTCATATAGGTGAATGGTAAATCTCCAGGGTATTTCTCGTCTTGAATTTCCTCAAGGATAAAGACTTCATAAGCATACATTCAGAATATATTTATAGTTTATTCTTTTATACACATAGGGAGACATGGAATGCATTAAATATTTTAATTAACATAAATATTTCTTATGTATTCTGGAAATACCTTTAATATAAGATTTGAATTTCCCCAAAGTGGGAAGTTAATTTTAAAAAGCAAATGTGTATGCCTTTTATGAGGTAGTATCTCATCTTCTTGATCTGGAATTGCCAGCGATGTAGTCAATAGTTAAATGAATAGACAATACTTACAGAACACACGGAGGCACTGTGCTAATTGTTGTAAGAGTTAAAAGGATACATTAAACTTGGTCTCTACCTTTAAGGAGTTTATAATCTATCTGGAAACTTCAATTCTGATATGCCTGCTTCTCCCTAAACTATAATCCTCCTACCCCAACTCTCAATAATTAAATCAGGCACAATTCCACTATTAGGGCAAATCAGTGCCTGCAACAATGAGAATCTTACCTCAAAGTTAATATATGTTGTATCAAACTCTCCTTATTAAAAAAAATACAGAAAACCAAAATAAGACAATTGTATCATTTATCCATGGGTTAATTAACTAGCTATTAAAATTGCTACAAGTTTGAAAACGTCATCACTGGATATATCAAGTCATCCCATATCTCCACATTTGTGTATTTTATTATTTGCTTGGTTATACCTTCTTGCTTTCTTCTTTTCTGATTATCATTTCATTTTCACAGAATGCTTCAAATTCTTACCCTATGTACTAAGATACTGGCTATCTCTCATGGAGATTTTCTTTCCTCTTTTTGTTTTTTAGGAGGTACCGGAGATTGAAACTAGGATCTCGTACATAGGAAGCAGGTGCTCAACCATTTGAGCTACAACCGCTATCATCTTGGATATTTTTAAAGTTTCCAAAGAAAGGCAAGCTCTACCCCAAATGCTTTTTATTCTACCATATGAATTAGTCATGAAATTTCTTTTTTTTGGCCAATATCAAGCACTACGGCTAAAATACTTAGCATGACTAGCACCTAAACTGTATTAGTGATTTCTTTTAGTTGATGAAATTAAGATATTTTCACATGAATAATATAGATCTGCTGTGATTTTAAGGCTGCAACTAAAAAGTTAACTTTATTAACCACCAGAGGGCGCAGAGCAAGCTCAGGTTCAGTTGTCAAACTGCTGAGGGCAAGTGCGAAGTTCGCAGAGAGCTGACCCTTGTCAGTCTTCCGTACATAAAAATTTTCAGGGCCCTCAGCACCTACGGCTTGACATCTATTTATATGAATTGGCCAAAAGAACACAAATGTATAGGTAACTAATTATATATTAAATTTCCTCTCTGTGATCTTTTATTTTCCCATGAGATTGTTCTAGGTAAACATTTTTTTATGGTTTTCAGGATGGCCAATTTCTAGAGCCAGCAGTGAAGCTGCTTAAGATATAGGGCCATTCCAACTCTGATACATCAGCTGAATCATATCACTTATCAGAAGAAGGGGCCATCAACCTAGGATTTGCGGTCTTGGGAGACGTTCAACAAGTACATATTAAGCACCTACTTACTCAGTGCCATACACTATCATTAAACTGCAGGGGATACTAACAGCAATAAATGGAAGTCCATACTTGACAACAGTATGAAGTAGGGATTATGAGGTGAGGAGGCCACACCACTGAAAATGTCTAGGAAAGGGGTCAGCATACTATGGCCTGTGGGCCCAAGCCATCTTGCTGCCTGCTTTTGTAGATAAAGTTTTATTGGAACACAGCCATGCTCATTCATTTAAATACTGTTTATGGCTGCTTTCTAGCTAAATGGTAGAGATGAGTAGTTGAGACAGAGATGTATGGCTTGCAAAGCCTAAAATATTTACTATTTGGCCCATTAAAGAAAATGTTTGCTGACTCTAGCCTGGGAAATGCTGATAAAAGATAGAATTAGAGACATTCTTGAGGGAATGGAAGGATGGGACACAATTTGATAGGGCCTATAGAACATCTGGGATGAAACCTTCCCACAGTCTATGATATGTGTATACAAAACCAGAAAATCCAAAAATCATTAAAGTGTCTGGGACAGAAGTGGCTTGGTTAGTTATGTTCTAACTATAACAGCAACGCAAAAGAGAGGCTAATGAATTTCTTTGTCTTACCTCCAACAAAAGATCAATTAGTGGAGTTTGCTTGCTGGCAGGCGTAAGACAGAGGTTGTCTATTATTAACACTCGCATGAAGTCAAAAACAAACTTTTTAGCTGGGTGATTGGTTAGATATGTCTTGGTGCCCACATTGCAGTACTCTGATTGGCTTCTGTTCATTCCTGTGTCTGCTGCAAAGGCTTTAAATTCTTCAGCTGGTGAGCCAACTTCATCATCAAGATCAGTCACCTGGGAAAACCAAGCAGAAAAATATGCTAGTCACATTAGATTTTTTATTTGATATTAAGTCCATGTTTCTTAAAAACAGAATTGCAGCAGCAACAGTATTTTCCTTATGCATTTACCTCCTGTTAAGCTACTCAATAGATTACTTCTCTCTGCTTTACTTAACCCCTGCTTTACTTTACCCCTGGCACCATGTCACGATTCTAATGTTCAATGACTGACTTACCACTAACAATATATCTCTCTATATTGAATCAAATTTCCATTGTGGATAATTGCACTTGAAATGAATGAAATAGTAAAATGAGGATGACTTATGGTTTGCATATTTGAAATTTACCTACAAATGTCACAAAATTTTAAAAAGAGATCTGGGAAAGATAAAGTGTATAATAATGGTAGCACCTAAGAACTGATCAACTTTTTGTAGGTTTTAAAAAACCCAAATAAATAAACCAAACAAACCTGGAAAACTAGTGCCAAGTTTGAGCCAAGAGAGAAAGAAAGGAAGACTAGAAGACAGATTACAAGAGGCTGACAAAGATCTAAGGAAAAGACACTGAAACTTTATTGAGGGTCAGTCTGGGGAAAAAAAAAAAAGGCAAGAGGGGAGATTTTAAAGGTTATACACAAGCCAGAGTATTATGGTCATGTGCTATGCTTGTCCTTTTCTGAAAAAATCACAATTTTGGGGTAAGTATTTCACCTTTATACACGGAGAAAATTAACATGAAGATGGTAATTCAATCCAGGCCCCAGAATAAGTGGTAAAAATAAGAGGAAATGCCGAGAAATCCTGAAATACCATATATATATATATATATTTTTTTTTTTTGGAGCCTGTTTTAAAGGATGAAAGAAACATCTACACAAGATATGATTACAGTCTAATCATTTTCTATTAACTTAGCACAGATTAAAAAATGAAACATAATAACAAAGTAAAAGCTGAGAAGAAAGGACAATCACACACTTTTATTTTTGTAAAGACAATCAATCATATAATTCATTTGTAAAGATTAAATCCAGCAAATGCAAAGTTCCTGAGATAAATGAAAACAGAAACAAATTTGGTCTGACTAGAGTTCTGTTAGCTGAAAAGAACATTTCATAACTACATAGCTATCATCACATAAAATGAGAAAGGGATGAACAGCTACTTGGAGAGGGAACTTGGTGACAAGGGACTTAACATGAATATGGTAAGTAAGAAAAGGAAGTAGAGTTCAATGTTATTTTAGGGGAAAGCAGAAGGAAAGAGTGGAGAGCGAGAGACACTGGACAATGATGCAAGAGGTGGTGTATAAAGTTAGGAAAGTCTGAAACTTGCTCAGAAGCTCAAAAGATTGGGGGGTGGGGATGGGGAAGAGAAAGCCTGCTAACCATTGGGGCAGACTTAATTCCAGTTTTGACACATCCTCCTCCCCCTCTCCTACCATCTCTGAGTAAGGGCGAATGTTGAAGGGGAAGACGGTTGCTGCTAATGCACACAAGAAATCAGGGCTCATCCACATGGAGGCGAGGTCTGGAACGTTGTGATATAAGTATCTGAAGAACTGCATCAGGGTCACAGGATATTCTCGGAGCCAAGATCCCTCTTCTTCTGATTGCCAAGGCTGTCATGGGGACAAGAAAAAAAAATACTTATTAGAGCAACCAGCATAGCTTAAAGTTACTTTAGAAATCCATTACTCATTACTCTCGTAAACCTGGATATATTCATGGATCAGTACTCTAAAAAATGAAGTACATCAGCAAACACGCATGTGGACACACATGCAAATACATTTAGAAATTAACTAAAACTAAACAACTCCCTAAAAACCGGCAGAATGTCTGCCTACTCACTAGAGTATTCACAGCTCAGCTGACTGGAGTCAGTGTTTTTCATTATTCATCATTATTGGCATGAATACTGCTGGTGCCAATAGTAGTTTTACCATCATGCAGAGGGTTAAGAAAAAGATAAAAGATGGGAAAATTACTGCTGAGCCTCAGTTTGCCATATGTAAAATGGCAAGAAGAATACTTTTAACCATTATGCAATATAGCAACAAGGATAATGACTGAAAACAACAACAACAACAACAAAAATATTTGAACAAATGACTATCTTCTGTTCCCTGTCCAGATAGTGGCTTTGTTTTTTTACTTACATTTTTATATGTTTATGAATAGGCACCCAAACAAGAGTGCTCAAGCATTCTATATTAATACATTTACTGGTAATGTTCCTTTCTTAGACAGCATATGGAAAGATTTGAATAAAGTTAGATGGTTTGTCAGGTACTTGTAATCCAAGGAGTCTAAGTTAATATTTCCTTTTAGAGTACGATTCTAAATTGTGTCAACAAATTAAGTCATTATTCAGAATATTCCTGTAAGAAGGATAGGAACACACATGATGACATTTAACCTTTTATTTCTTCATATTGAGGTTAAAAATAATTACAATAAAAACAAAATAAAACTTGCACTGATGACATTTTTAAGCTCACAATGAAAGTGATTTTAAAAGTTTAAATAACATGCTATGTAAAACCTATGCTACAATTTTTATTATTATATACATGTGTACTTTTTAATATGCATTTTATTCCATTAATAATAGCAATTAACATGCACGAAGCACTTATAATACTCTATAACAGACACTCATATAAATGCTTTGTGTGTACATTAACTTATTTAATCTTTACAACAAGCCTGAGAGGTAAATTCTATTATCACCAGCATTTTCTAAATGAGAAAACTGAGGCTTAAGGCAGTCAGCACATCTCAAGTACCAGAGCTGGGATCTGAGCACAGGCAGGGCTCCAGAGCGTCTTAACCATCGCACAGCTCGACCTTACATAAAAGATAAACTGAGAGGCTGAGGTTCAAGATCATGCAGTAAATAAAGAGCTATGGTACTATAGGATTCCTCTTTTTAAAAAAATAATCATAGGCATGAGGAACTATCAGTAGCTCTCTGGGCCTCCGTAAACTTACTGAATTCAGCATGCTGCGCAGCATTCCCAGTAATAAAAAAGCAGCTTCTGTGCACACGTTATGTATAGAAGAGACCACAGTTCCACTGGAGGCAGGAACGCCAAAGATAAATGTCCAAATGGAATCCAAATCAAACTGTAAAGGCGAAGGAGACTAAAGATCAGCCACTATTTATGTTTTCAGTAGAGCCCCTCATAAGTTCTAATACTCTTAAATTTCTTTGAAACTAATCTTTTTTGTTGTTTGTAAAAGTGAGCAATGATAAAGAGAAACAACTGCCTTCTATATTCTAAAACTCTTCATATTTATAAAGAAAAATTAAAACAATACGTATCATCCTATCTTAGGCACGTATGTTAAAAAATTGGTTTCCACTTGTTTTTTAAAGAAAACAAACCAAAATAAATCACATGCTAATTATCCAAAAGATGAAATTACAGAACTGATTATTTTAAGCAGGATCTTTTAAAAGAGCACGTTTGACTCACTTTTTTTCTACCCTCAGTAATGTTCTAAATTCAACTTTAGATGATTTACAGATAAGATTTGACAAGAAAAAATCTGTTAGAAGAGGTTTGTTCATAGCGGTTCTATATAATGATATATAATGATTATTTTATTATTATGGTGTCAATGTGTACTGTAAAAAATTATCTCTGCTCAGCACAAATACATATCTTGATTTAATGTAAGGGTATAGACTCAGTGTTTTCATTTAAAAGGTTCTGTAAACTACAAGAATTGATTTGGAAAGCACTTGGCACTGAGATGGGAGTATGGTTGAGTTTAAAAACTAAGTTCCTAAGTTTTTGTAGTGCCATAAAAATAAGATATTATTTATAGATATTCATAATAGTCTTCAAGTTGGAAATCATGTAAAACCTTATTGTTTTCCTAACAAGGGTGTTATCTATTATTAGGAAGTTAAAAACATTTTCCTTATCAGAACTTTAAACTGGGAATCTTGTTTTTATAATTCAAATCCACCAATTTATGAGTATACAAACTACTCCCTTCATTGTAATTCTAAAGAAATGAATTATATTTCTAAATAAAATCATATAACTCAAAATAATTATTTAGGTTATCAATGAAATATCATCCAAAGTCTTTACACATATTTAATTATGTAGAGTAACCATAAAAATTTAAAAAAGCAAAATAGGGAAAAAAGACTTCTTTTTGGGATAATGTTCTGATACTTTCAGATTTTCCCACCCCCAATCATATCTTGAATGTGAGAATATCAGAATTGGTAGTTGGTTTTACTGTGATTAACCCACGAAGCTATGGCGATGTTTTGGTATACATAATTGCACTTACACCTTACTAGATAATTCCTACCTGGCAACCCTGCTTACATCGGCTGCTGATGACAGGCACACTGACCTGCAGGTTCTCAGGCAGCTCGCTGACTGGCTGCTGCAGAAACAGTGCCATGAGGAGAAAGTAGAGGGCAGGGACATTCGTGTGCTTAGGAAGGAAGGACTGAAGAACTGGAAAACCAGGGAAGTGACAAGCATCCCGGTTAATCTCCCTGACAGTTGATCTCCCACCAGCACTCCTGCCCACATTGAATCCTAAGAGAAGAGGAAATACAACAATAAGTACAAGTTAACAATTTATCACCAATTTGTGATCAGTAACAATTATTTACCACGCATTAACAAAGCAGTGCACAATTCAGAATATTATGACATTCTATCCAGAACACTCATATTAATGGCACTTAACTATTCAATTGTTGTATTAATCATTCAGGTCAAAAGTTTTACTTTATGGGAAGCAGCTGTGGCTGAACTGGTTGAGCTCCCGTTTACCATATGGGAGGCCCCGGGTTCGATTTCCAGGGCCTCCTGGTGAAGGCAAGCTGGCCCGTGTGGTGTGGTGAGGTGACGCAGCAAGATGACCCAACAAAGGGAGACAAGCAGACACAGAAAAATGCAAGGCAAATGGACACAGTGAGCACAAGCAGCAAGAGGTAGGGGATAAATAAATAAGTAAAAACAAATCTTAAAAAAAAAAAAAATTATAAAAAAAAAGTTTTACTTTACTATCTGTTTGACTTTAGCATACTTGTCTATTAGGATATAGGTTTTTAAACATAACTTGAGACAATCAGACACGAGTCTGAAAAATGCTTCATGAGGTGCTATAAATTCTGCTCACTAAATTAATGACCTCAGAAGAACTCTAATATTCTTGCATGTAATTCCCTAAAAATAAAGTGAAATTCAAAGCATAGCCAAAATGTAGAATGTAACATAAAATGTGACTTAAAAATACAGTTTTAAAAAGAAAAAGAAAAAAATGAAAGAAATACAATTGTTAAGAAAATAAGAAAAAAAGCAAAACAAACCAAAAACACACAGAAAAACACAAACAACAAAAAGAAAGAAAAAAACAATTGCTTTAATTAGTAGATTTTATTCGTCCTGAAAACCGTATTAACTAGTTAACCTTCAATTATCTACGAATCTGAGTTGAGATAAAACGAACAAGCAAATCGATGTTTCCTCACAACATGATCTGTAATCCTGCTGGAGGTCGCCCTGCAGTAGGACAGCAAATCCAAGCCCACTGTGGCTATCCATGGGCCTGAGCTGTACTTCCAGAGTCCTCTCTAGAAATACAGCTGTTCTGGGAGATTGGTCATTGCTTTTCAATTTGGCTTACAGGATCAGCGTCTCTCTCAGTCCTGTCCTAGTTTCAGTGTACAGTCCAAATATTTAGTTCTTTTACTATTCCCAACCTAGAACAATGCTCAGCACAGAACACATGTTGGCCAAATTTTCAGGGGGAAATGCTGTATACCAATAAATACATGAAGGATAGATTTTTTACTCTGAAGCAAATTATACTCAAATGAATATGCATATTTTTCCAGTTTCTTATTTCTAGGATGAAGTATGCATGTACTTGCCAGTACTGAATGTAATAAAAAAGAAATTTATGTGTAGGCTGCTTTAAAAATATTTTAGCCTAACAAACTGCTCGGTGTGATATAGTGAATTAATCTAAACCATGCTCTTCTAATTAACAAAAAACTGTACTAACAAAAAATTAACTAAGTTCTTTCATTTTATCATTTCATTTCAGTCATAATGAACTTGTGAGTTAGAAATTATTATTATCATTTTTATAACAGAAAATATGCGATTAATTCAAACTCATAAAGTTAATGAGTGGTGCCATTAACTTTGGAATCAAGTGTCTCTTTTTAAGAGCCTATAAAACTATACTGACTCCTTGGCCCTTGTGCACAGCATTGCCATGTTTCTGAAAGACTGGTTGGATTAGGATATTTAGTTGATTTTTGTTTATGGCAAATTCTAAATAAAACTATGTGTACCAAAAACATTTTTGAGCTTTCTGAAATCATAAGATAAAACAATATTTTATACATTAAACAGGACAATACATTTTGAATAAACCCCAGGTCCTAAAAGAAAACCAATATTAACATTCATTTTCTTTTCTCAAGTTTTATAAGCTAATTTTCCCCATCAATAATCTTAAGGCATATTTAATATTTTATTAACACTTAGGTATTAACTTAGATTCGAGAGACTTCTACACAGAAGGTATTTTTATAAAGAACAATTTTGACAAAAACTAATATTCTTCTGTGATGAGAGTGAGAGCCAGTGAGCGTACACTTTGGATAGATGGTACAAGGCATGGGACTGTTTAACAGTACAAATATGAGAGTGCTCTCTCATGAACTATAACAAATGTACAATGTTAATACATGGTGTTCATAATAGGGGATGAATGCAAAAAAGATACCAAATGTAAGCTATGGACCACAGCTAGTAGTAAGAGTCTGATCATATTCTTTCATAATCTGTAACGAATGTTCCACAACAATGTAAGGCATTGGTGGAGGGGTGATATATGGGAATTCTGTACATTATGCATGACTGTTTTGTAAGCTCACAACTTCTCTAATAAAAAATATAAATTAACAGATGCTAGGCTCAGCAAAGGGCAGAGCCAGAAATTTTACAGCTCCGTGCTGAGTAACAGTCTCAGCTCCCCTGGGGGGGTCAGGCAGTGGGAAGTAATAGATAAGTCTCCATGAGCCTATTTGGGGTCCCCTCACAGGAGGGGGTGGTCTAGAAGAGGCGTTCTTTAAGGACCCTTATTTCATGGGAAAAAAAAAAAAGAGAGAGAGAGAGAGAAATGTATTGACTTGCTTTAATCGCTGAATTCTGCCTCAAAGCCTGCAGAGAGAAGGCTGCAGGGTAATTGATTAATGAACACAGGCTGAGAGGCTCCACAAGGTCCCAAAAGGATCGCAGTTCTTCCTTAGCTTTGAATGCATGCTTGTGTGCTTCTTACCTCTACTCTCCCCTCTTTTTTGTTTTATTTTAAAAATTAGGTGCTGATAGCTTTTTCCTTCTTTGCTAGTCTTCTTCATCCTTGACTTTCCATTCTCTGTGTATAGTGATTGTGTCTACCAATGCTATCTCTTCTCCTTCCTTCACCATTCTACCTTCAGCTTTCTGTTTTGGTTCTTACATTCTACCTTTTTTCATTTGCTCTCAACTTCACCCTTGTTAACTTCTATCTTGTCTATTCTGTTCTCTTTTCTTTTTTTCTTTTTGTATTAGCTTTTTTCTTTCAGCTTTTTCTTTATTAGTTTACTCTCTCCTCATCATTCTGGCCCTATAAAATAGTCTATATATTTTTCTCTAT
The DNA here is from genome assembly GCA_004027955.1 of Chaetophractus vellerosus. Lineage (NCBI taxonomy): Eukaryota > Metazoa > Chordata > Mammalia > Cingulata > Chlamyphoridae > Chaetophractus > Chaetophractus vellerosus. Next base: position 30,747 of record PVKH010000602.1, read on the forward strand.
TTAATTCCCCATTCAATTGTAGGCACTCCAATTTCTTCCCCTATTACTCTACACTGCCTACATGAGTTAAAAATTCCATTTACTAAGTCTGAGACGGCCCCTCTTCTAACTTTTGTCAATAGTAATATTATCCCTTTTCCTTTCTTACCCCTTTCGATTGCTCTGGCCCTAATCTTCTTCCTTCAAGGGAACATATAAAAAGCAGGGAAATACAACAAGAGGAAGAAACTATCAACGAGAAAACTTAACACACACACAGAACTACAAGCTAAATAAAACTCTAGAGCAGAGAGAGAGAAGCTAATCAACGTAATAAACCCATCAAGATAAAATGATGACCAAAGGGCAACAAAAAATTACAAGCCATACTGAGAAACTGGAAGACATGGACCATTCCAAAGGACAAATCAAAACCCAGTAAGAGATGCAGAACATAGAACAACTAATCAAAGCTGTACAAACAAATATCATGGACCAACTTAATGAAGTGAAAGAAGAGATTAAGAATATTAAGACGACACTGGGAGCACATACTGAAGAAACTGTAAACATACATAAAAAAGATAATGGATATGATGTCAGTGAATAGCATAATCCAAGAAATCAAAAAGACGACGGATTCACATGACAGCAGATTTGAACAGACAGAAGAAATAATTAATGATGTGGAAGACAGCACATCTGAAATCAAACAGATAGTAAAACAGATAGATAAAAAGATAGAAAAAATCCATCAGGGACTCAGGGATTTAACTGATAACACAAAATGCACAAACATACGCATTAAAGGCATCCCAGAAGGAGAAGAGAAGGGAAAGGGAACAGAGGGGGTTTTGAAGGAAATAATGGCTGAAAACTTCCCAACCCTAATGAGGGAGATGGATGTACATATCCAGGAAGCACAGCGCACACCAAATAGTATAAATCCCAACAGGCCAACTCCAAGACATATACTTGTCAAAATGTCCAATGATCAATACAAAGAGAAAATAATCAAGGCAGCAAGAGAAAAGAGAACCATCACATACAAGGGAAGCACAATAAGTGCTGACTTCTCAGCTGAAACCATAGGAGGCAAGAATACAGTGGTTTGACATAGTCAAGGTACTAAAAGGAAAAAACTTCCAACCACGAATTCTCTATCCAGCAAAGCTGGCATTCATAAATGATGGAGAGTTCAAAATATTCACAGATAAACAGAAATTAAGGGAATATGCCAATGAGAAACCTGTACTTCAAGAAATACTAAAACAAGCTCTAAAGGTTGAAAGGAAAAAACAGGAGAGAGTTGGAGGAGAGTGTAAGAAGAACAAAACTGACATAAAGAGAAACAAAAACTACATAGGACTACATAAACCCAAAGAAAATATGGCGGATGTAAAAAATTCATTGAGAGTAATAACACTGAATGTTAACAGATTAAACACACCAGTCAAGAGACACAGATTGGCAGAATGGATAAAGAAATATGACTCATCTATATGTTGTTTACAAGAGACCCGCCTTAGACCCAGGGATTCAAGGAGGCTGAAAGTGAATGGCTGGAAAACAATTTTACATGCAAATAATAACCAAAAAAAGGCAGGATTAGCCATTCTGATATCGGACAAAATAGATTTTAAATGCAAAACAATCATAACAGACAAAGATGGACACTACATATTGGTAAAAGGGGTAATCTCTCAAGAAGAAACAACAATCATAAACATTTATGCACCTAATCAGGGTGCCTCAAAATACATGAGGCAAACACTGGATAAACTAAGTGGAGAAATAATGCCTCTACAATTGTAGTGGGGGATTTTAATACACCATTATCACCATTAGACAGAACATCTAGACAGAGAATCAGTAAAGAAAGAAAGAACCTGAATAATACATTAGAGGACCTGGACCTAACAGACATATACAGAACGCTACACCCTAATACAGCGGGATATACATTCTTCTCGAGTGCACATGGATCATACTCCAAGACAGACCACATGCTAGGCCACAGAACAACTCTCAGTGAGTTCAGAATGATTGAGATTATACAACATAATTTCTCTGACCACATTGGAATGAAATTGGAAATCACTAAGGGCCAGAGAACTAGATCAAGCATGAAGATATGGAAATTAAACAACACACTCTTGGACAAACAGTGGATCAAGGAGGAAAATTCAAAGGAAATCAGTAACTACCTCAAATCGAATGAAAATGACAACACAACATATCAAAACCAATGGAATGCAGCCAAAGAAGTACTGAGAGGGAAATTTATAGCTCTAAATGCATATATTCAAATAGAAGAAAGAGCTAAAATTGAAGTATTAACTGCACATCTGAAAGGATTGGAAAAACAACAACAAACTAACCCTAAAGGAAGCAGAAAGAAAGAAATAACAAAGATCAAAGCAGAGCTAAATGAAATAGAAAATAAGAAAGCACTAGAAAAAATAAATAAAACCAAAAGCTGGTTCTTCGAGATCAATAAAATTGACAAACCCTTAGCCAGACTAACAAAGAAAAAGAGAGAGCAGATGCAAATACATAAAATAAGGAATGAAGAAAGGGATATCACTACTGACCCCACCAAAATAAAGAATATCATAAAAGGATACTTTGAAAAATGATATGCTAACAAGAATGATAATTTAGAGGAAATGGACAAATTCTAGAAACTCACAAGCAGCCTACACTGATGAAAGAACAAATCGATCAACTTAACAGTCCAATTACACGTACAGAGATAGATTCAGTTATCAAAAACCTCCCAACTAAGAAGAACCCAGAACCGGACGGCTTCACAGCTGAATTCTACCAAACATTCTGGAAAGAACTAACATCAATCCTGCTTAAGCTCTTCCAAAAAACAGAAATAGAAGGAACATTCCCTAACTCATTCTATGATGCCAGCATTACCCTAATACCGAAGCCAAACAAAGATACCACAAGAAAGGAAAATTACAGACCAATTTCTCTAAAGAACCTAGATGCTAAAATCCTCAACAAAATACTTGCTAATCGCATTCAACAACATATCAAAAGCATTATACACCATGACCAAGTGGGTTTCATCCCGGGTATGCAAGGATGGTTCAACATAAGAAATTCAATCAATGTAATACACCACACAAACAGATTGAAAGAAAAAATTCACACGGTCATCTCTATAGACGCAGAAAAAGCGTTTGACAAAATACAGCACCCTTTCCTGATAAAAACACTGCAAAAGGTATGAATAGAAGGAAACTTTCTGAACATGATAAAGGCTATATATGAAAAACCCAAAGCTAATATCATCTTCAACGGGGAAATCCTAAGAGCCTTCCCTCTGAGATCAGGAACAAGACAAGGATGCCCACTATCACCACTCTTATTTTACATTGTCCTAGAACTACTTGCTTGAGCACTGAGGCAAGAAAAAGATATAAAAGACATCCACATTGGAAAGGAAGAAGTGAAAATTTCATTATTTGAAGACGACATGATCCTATACTTAGAAAGCTCTGAGAAATCTAGAACAAAGCTGCTAAACCTTATAAAGGAGGTCAGTGACGTTGCAGGCTATAAGATCAATGCTGAAAAATCAGTAGCATTTCTGTACACCAACAACGAGCAATCTGAGAAGGAAATCAAGAAAAAAATACCATTTACAATAGTAACAAAAAAGATCAAATACCTAGGAATAAATTTAACTAAAGATGTAAAGGACTTATATGCAGAAAACTACACAACATTGTTAAAGGAAATCAAAGACTTAAATAAATGGAATAATATCCCCTGTTCATGGATAGGAAGACTAAATATTATCAAGATGTCTATCCTACCGAAACTAATCTACAGATTTAATGCAATCCCAATAAAAATTAACACTGTATTTTTTAAGGAATTGGAAAATCTAACTACAAAATTTATTTGGAAAGGTAAGAAGTCCTGAATTGCCAAAGACATATTGAAAAAGAAAAATGAAGTTGGAGGTATCACACTACCTGACTTCAAAACATACTTCAAAGCTACAGTGGTGAAAACCGCATGGTTTTGGCACAAGGATAGATACACTGACCAGTGGAACCGATTTGAGAGTTCTGATTTATATCCTCGCATATACAGTCACCTGATATTTGACAAGGCTACCAAGCCCACTCAGTGGGGAGAGAATGGCCTCTTCAACAAGTGGTGCATGGAGAACTGGATATCCATATGCAAAAGAATGAGAGAGGAACACCATCTCACACCCTATATGAAAATTAACTCAAGGTGGATCAAAGATCTAAATATAAGAGCCAAGACCATAAAAAACTTGGAGGATAGTGTAGGGAAGCATCTATAGGACCTTGTAATAGGAAATGGTTTCATGGACTTCACACCCAAAGCACGAGCAGCAAAAGAAAAAATAAATGGGATCTCCTCAAAATTAAAACCTTTTGCACCTCAAAGGATGTTATCACGAAAATAAAAAGGCAGCCTACCCAATGGGAGAAAATATTTGAAAACCATATATCTGATACGAGCCTAATATCTTGCATATATAAAGAGATCCTACACCTTGAAAATAAAAAGACTAAAAACCCATTTAAAAAATGGGCAAGTGACCTGAAAAGACAGTTCTCCAAGGAAGAAATACAAATGGCTAAAAAGCACGTGAAAAAAATGCTCAACATCTCTAGCTATTAGAGAAATGCAAATCAAAACTACAATGAGATACCATCTTACACCCATTAGAATGGCTGCTATTAAAAAAACTGCAGACTATAAATGTTGGAGAGGATGTGGCGGAATGGGTACCCTCATCCACTGCTGGTGGGATTGTGGATTGGTCCAGCCACTGTGGAGGACAGTATGGCGGTTCCTCAAAAAACTAAACATAGATCTTCCATATGATCCAGCGATTCCACTGCTGGGTATATACCCAGAAGAATTGAAAGCAAAGACACAAACAGATATGTGTACACCAATGTTCATAGCAGCATTGTTCACAATTGCCAAAAGTTGGAATCAACCCAGGTGCCCGACAACAGATGAATGGATAAACAAAATGTGGTACATACATACAATGGAATACTACTCAGCAGTAAGAAGGAATAAAGTGCTAACACAAGGGATAACATGGATAAATCTTGAAGACCTTATGTTGAGTGAAGCAAGCCAGGCATTGAAGGATGAGCTGTACATGACCTCATTGATATGAATTAAGGAAATTGAGCAGTCCCTGAGAACCAGGGTCTGAAAGATAAGTTTACAAGAAAGAGAAAGAGAAGAGAAAGTTGTGGGACATCATCCATAGGGACGTAATCTGTGATGAGGTGATGGAGTGTGGTTGTGTGTTGGGGGGATGGGACAGGTGGGTGGTGATATTGTTGGGGTTTGGGTGGAGAGTTGTTGGCTGGGAGGACTGGGAGGGGCAGGTT
>PVKH010000603.1:0-36119 GCA_004027955.1 Chaetophractus vellerosus
AGACTTGCTTTTGTTGATGTCCAAGGGTGATTGGCTGTGAAAAATGTATTCTCTGATTAATTAAAACATAAAACTTTGAGGCAGATAACAGAACTGGAATATTTGAAAGACCATATCTTATGATTAGTATGTTTCTATATGGTCATACTTTGACACCAGACCAAAACTAGATTCATGTTTTGGTGTGTCTTAGACTAGACAGAAAACAAAAGACATATTGTTTGGGTAGTGTTTCACCAAAGTGTTCATTTTCAGGTTATTTTAGGCTGGTATTTGATTATCTTCCATTACATTAAGATTTAATTATGATTTAATTTCATGATTTAATCTCTTTGGTCAGTCTTTGATTTTCTTATTCCCAGGTTCTTGGAGATGGTTCATTGTAGTTCTCAAGAACTGACAGTATTAATACTTGGCATTTCTATAAGATAACTTTATGATGTATGCTTTTTAAACTAGAAAAAAATACAAAGAGAATGTACTCTCCCCTAGCTTTATCAAACTTTAACCTTTTGCCATATCTACCAAAAATCTCTATATTTTTAAGAGAAAATAATTCTGTGTATATTCAGATGATCTCATTTGGACCTCATCAACCCCATATTAGACATTTGGATAATATCCTCACTGACTTGTGAGACAACTGAAATAAAGAAGCAGTACATTTTCCCTAAGATTATATAGTTAGTGAGTAGCAAGGGCACAATTTGAATCTGCTGTATTTCACTGAGTCTAAGAAATCCTTGAAGGTAAAGTATACAGTTACTTTTATCTTTTGATAAGCAAGAAAAATACTAACAATTTAACATCCGTTGTACTATTTGAGTTAGAATATGAGTTAAAAATGTGAAAAAAATTTGTACCTTATTAATACAGTAGGTAGTTCTCTTCACTCCAAGTTTTATTTGGTTTCTATGTTATTTATACAGTTGGTTTCTTCACTTTGCTCACATGAAGGGAAGAATGTAGTTACTATGTCACTGTTTTATTTCAGTTAGGGCACTCTGGCAGGATCCTGGGGCATTTTCTGGTTTTATTATTATTTTAAAGATATGTTTGTAGCCTTTCCTGCTTGATGCCCTGCAATTATCCTTAGGTGAAAAGTGGAACAAAATGCAGAGTTTTGAGGTAGTAATTGTCAGTGTAAGTGGATAGCTGACTTTTTGATGATAGAAGGGGCAAGATGGAGGTGGTTCTCATGGAATGTGAAGGTTTTATCATGGTAAAACTTAATATATATTCTACATAGATATATTTGTATTTATTTGAATATATCATAACCTATTTATTCCTGCTGAAGTATTTCTATTATTAAAACTTAACAAAAATTATTTTTACAGCTCCTTCACCGGTGCAACCACCATTCTTCTCTGAATGTTCATTGGGATATTTTTCTCCAGCACCATCTATTTCTTTGCCTCCGCCTCCTCAGGTTTCTGTAAGTTAGAATTGATATGATTTTGAAGAAAATTCTGTTATCTTGTGTCTTTTCTAATTTGTTTTGAAAAACTAGCATGGAATTAATAGGATTAAAGAAGGCTTTAAAAATCAGAATTCCTTGCCAAAATTAATAGCTATGAAATCTATAGAATGAGCAGTTGATTATTTAATGGCAAAATACCCACTTGGTAAATCTTTTATAGCTAGTTTTTAATCTCATACTGGCTTTCTTTCAGTACTTAGCATGTTACCTTCTTTCTTCTCTCTGTTTCTCAGCTAATAGCTATTCAGAGAATTTAGCAGAATAAGAATAATTATTCAGCAGAATAAGAATTATCTAGTTTTTAAAATTATTTCTTTCTTGGGAATTGAGATTAAATGTAGTAGGCTGCTTCCAAAAATTATTCTCTTCTCTTTTTGAGGAATACTAAGCTATTTTTAACTGGAAAATTCAGCAAAAGAAAAGCTTTACTTATGGAATTTAATTTCTTTTTCCCTATTTTCCTCTTAAAAGAACTCACGTTCCCATACTAAAAGAGAAACAGAAAAGGAAGTAGGGAAAAATCACAAAGTCTGAAGGTGTTTCTAGGTTCAGAGGACCTAGAGATCAAACTGATTCTCTCTCAATAGGTAAGAGGGAGTCTTGTCATGAAAGAAGCTTATGGTAAGGGGACTCTTAGGGCAGAGAGAGAGAGAGAAAGAACAACTTTTTTCTTTTCTTCTTCCAAGTGTTTTCTTCTGGGAAATGGAGAATGAGTGAGCTAAATGCTCATTCTTGAAGTAAAACATGTCAAAACTCAGATTTGTGTAAATTAGTTTCCTTTATTGATAATTTCTAACAAGCCATTTCAACAAAGCTTAAAAAGAGTTTGGTGATGATTCTTCTCTACACTTAATTCTTAAGGTACTCTGGATTATTCCCATTTTCCCTTTGGTTCCTACGTTTTGTTTTTTCACTTAAATATTACATGTCTTTGGTTTTCAATATCTCTGTTTTCAGGTAGTCATCTAGAGGGAAAGACTGTAAAATTTGATTTCTGTGTCTTCTAGAATGCTAAATGGAGATAACAGGACCAGACAAGTTTGTGTAATTACCTTGAAGTTCATAAATTAAATGTTTCAAATAGGGTTGACTTATTTTAATTACAGAAATAATTAAGATTATTTCATTATTATTTTCATGGTTTAAGATTGAATTTTGGGTTAGTATAGAGATTTACAGTGTATACTTAGTTTACTTATATTTACAGCTAACATAATAACCTGAAGTTTGTTTTTTCTTATTTTTTTTATTTGGAGTTGATAAAATTTTCATTGTGATTATTCTTTTTAAAAAAATAACTAGTCTATGCCATCATTGAGCCAGCCTTACGTGGAAGGCTTGTGTGTTTCTCTTGAACCTCTACCTCCTCTACCACCTCTACCACCTCTGCCACCTGAAGACCCAGAACAGCCTCCAAAACCACCTTTTGCAGATGAGGAAGAGGAGGAAGAAATGCTGCTGCGAGAAGAGCTGCTTAAATCTCTAGCAAATAAAAGAGCTTTTAAGCCAGAGGTAATTTAGCTACCTGAGCCTCTAGGTGGTGCTCTTGAACTTAGTTTCAAATGGGTAGTCCTATTTTTCACTGCTTATTGGGCTTTTCGGCAAAGTGGGGATAAGTCTAATAGTAATTTGCTTAAGATTGGCGTCCATGATTAAAGAAATCTCTTTTTATTTAAAAATGTTTCCTGTCTGTCTCCCTTATTTAGGAAACATCAAGTAATAGTGATCCACCTTCACCTCCAGTTATGAACAATTCACAGCCTGTGCCAAGAAGCAATCTATCAATAGTCAGTATTAATACAGTATCTCAGCCCAGGATACAGAATCCAAAGTTTCACAGAGGGCCTCGTCTTCCACGAACTGTAATCTCGGTAAAAACCAACAGAAACTTTAATTCTCCTTTTTAAAAAAAAAAAAAAAATATTTATTTATCCTCCCCTTGCTGCTTGCACTTGCTGTGTCCATCTGCTGTGCGCCTTTCTGTGTTTGCCTGTATCCCTCTGTTGCGTTGTCTTGCTGTGCCAGCTCACTGCGTTGCGCGGGAGCTCCTTCACTAGGAGGCCCTGGGGATCGAACCCGGGGCCTCCCATATGATAAACGGGAGCCCAACCAATTGAGCCACAGCCGCTTCCCTTAATTCTACTTTTATTCAAACAGATTGTGAGGAATTTGCATGAAGCTTTGCTGTCCTTTTCACTACCACCTAATTAATTTTTATATACATACATATTAATGCATGAATACAAGTATGTATTATTTTTTATTAACGATGAAATGAGAGCAGCCAGCTTCTTCATTTGAAAATGGTAGATTTTCATTATAATGTTTTGGGGGAAGCATTATTTTCATCAGAGTTGTATACTTTTCTACTTCTTTGATATTTTTCTGTAGAAATCGTCTGATCTGGTTATCTGTCTTTCGTGGAGTCAGTTTTGGCAAATTGTATACTTTTGCTTATATTTTTACAACCAATTACTACACACTGTAATTGGAAAATTTATTTATAATGTTTATTTTTGTTTATTATGGACATTGAAATGACAGTTTTTACATGGTTTTTAATGTCTTAGAGAAAAAGTTAATGGAGGAAAGCCAAGCTGAAATCTTACCGCTGTTAAGAAACCAATTTTGGTCACTTACCTTCTGTATGTAACCACAAAAACAAAAAAATTTTTTTTTAAATAATTGTGTAGAATTATTTTAAATTTTTTCTTTTGTTTTAAATGAATAAGTTAATTTAGATGGCATCATGGTTCTTATAGGAAGTTAGAGAAAATAGAACTTAATGACATATGATTGTAGTAGTATCTAGAAATACTTCTAAGAATATATTTTGTTATTGGCATATAACCAGCTTAGGTAGAATGGGGCAAAATCAATTATGTAACCTTACCAGAAAGAATCATAGACCATCTAGTTGGAGGCCATTATTTTTATGGATTGCAATTTGAAGACATTAGGTGACTTACCTAAGGCCATGATGTTCATTGTGGTGGAGCCAAGAAAGGATTAGAGAAAATGTTTGTCATTGAGAATAACAAATATGTTAATCTTTGCAGCTTCCAAAGCATAAATCAGTGGTTGTAACACTCAATGATTCAGATGATAGTGAATCTGATGGAGAGGCTTCCAAGTCAACAAGTGGAGTTTTTGGTGGGTTGGAGTCCATGATTAAAGAAGCAAGGCGAACTGCTGAGGTAAGTGCAGAAATTTAAGGTCAAAAGAAAGGTCATTCAAGTTTATTTTTTCCTGAAAATTGGACCTGGAAGGTATAGTTTTTCTTTTTTTCCTAAAATACAGGATTCCCATACATCACACTATTCTTAAAAACGTGCATTGATTTGGAACATTTGTTGCAATTGATGATAGCACATTTTGTAATTGTGCTATTAACTAAAGTCCAAATTTTAACTTAGGGTTCACTATGTAGTGCAGTTCCATGGATTTTTAAAATTTTTTTACTGTTACCATATATAAAATCTAACATTTTGCCTTTTAATCAGATTTAGAAATACATTTCAGTGCTGTTGAGTATGTTCACAATGTCGTGCTACCATCACTACCATCTCTTACAAAACATTGCCCTCGTTCCAAATAGGAACCCTATACATTTAAAGCCTTAACTTACCATTCCCTATCCCCACCCTGCTCCCTGGTAACCTGTATTCTAGATACTGAGTCCAAGTTTGCTTGTTCTAATTATTTGAAATCAGTGAGATCAAACTAGTCATTTTGTGTGTGGTTTATTTCACTCAACATGATGTTGTCAAGGTTCATCCATATTGTTGCATATATCAGGATTTCATTCCTTTTTATAGCTGAATTACGTTGTATCTGTATATCACATTTTGTTTATCATTTGTTGGTTGATGGACACCAGGGTTGCAATTGTGAATAATACCACTATGTGCAAATAACTATCCAAGTCCCTTCTTTCAGTTCTTTTGGATGTATACCTGGTAACGGGACTGCTGGATCATATGGTAGTTCTCTACTTAGCTTTCTGAGGAACCACCATACAGTCTTCCACAGCAGCTACACCATTTTACATTGCCACCAGCAATATATGAGTGTTCCTCTGCATCTTCTCCAACCTTCTTATTTTTCGTTTTTTTAACAGTAGCCGTTCTAATGGGTGTGAAATGGTATATCATTGTGGTTTTGATTTGCATTTCCCTGATGGCAAATGATGTTGAGCATCTTTTTATGTGCTTTTTGGCTGTTTGTATATCTTCTTTGGAGAGATGTATGTTCATACCTTTTGTCCATTTTTTAAATGAGTCATTTGTCTTTTTAAGTTGAAGGATTTCTTTATATGTACTGGATATTAATCCTTTATTGGAGCTGTGGTTTCCAAATATTTTCTCCCATTGTGTTGGTTGTCATTTTATTTTCATGATAAAGGTCTTTGGAGCACAAAAGTTTTTAAATTTTGATGAGGTCCCATTTATCTATTTTTTTCCTCTGTTGCTTGTGCTTTGGTGTAAAGTCTAAGAAACCATTGCCTAACACAAAGTCTTGAAGATGCTTCCCTATGTTTTCTCTGAGGAGTTTGAGACTTCTAGCCCTTATAGTTAGATCTTTGATCTATTTTGACTTGATTTTTGTATATGGGAATGGTAGGGATCCTTCTGTCTTTTTTTTTTCATATGGAGATCCAGTTTTCCCAGCAACATTTGTTGAAGAGACTGTTCTTTCCTCATTGAGTAGTTTCTGCCATCTTGTCAAAAATCCGCCATAAATGTGAGGGTTATTTTCTGAGCTCTCAGTTTAGTTCTTTTGGTCTATATGTCCTTATGCCAGTACCATGTTGATTTGATTACTGTGGCTTTGTAATCAGTTTTAAGATCGGAAAGTACGAGTCCTCCAACTTCATTCTTGTTTATTAATATGGCTTTGGCTATTTGGGACCCCATACCCTTCCATATAATTTTTTTTTTTTTTTTTTAAAGATTTATTTATTTTATTACATATCTCCCCTTCCCCCCTGCTGCGGCGACGCGCCGAGACTGGGTCACTACGCAGGCGCGGCTTTCCCCGCTTGTGGGCGGCTTCTGCTTCCATCACGGCCGGCTTTTTCAGTTCGCGGGTGGCTGGCTGCGCTCGATTTGCAGGCGACGTGCCCTGCCCGTGGCGGCTTTTGCCTGTCCGTGGCAGCTTTTTTGCCCTGCCCACGGCGGCTTGCCATTCTCAAGGCGGTCTGCCCGCTAGGAGAGGTCCCCGGGAACCGAACCCGGGCCTCCCATGTGGTATGCCGACGCCCTATCCACTGGGCTATCCAGTCGGCCCCCCATATAAATTTGATGATTGACTTTTCTATTTCTGCAAAGATGGTTGTTGGAATTTTGATTGGGATTGCATTGAATCTGTAAGTTGCTTAGAGTAGTATTGATATCTTAATGATATTTAGTTTTCCAATCCACAAACACAGAGTGTTCTTCCATTTATTTAGGTCTTCTTATTTTCTTTTAGCAATGTTTTGTAATTTTCTGTGTATAAGTCCTTACATCCTTGGTTAGATTTATTCCTAGAAATTTGTTTTTTTTTAGTTGCAGTAGTGAATGGAATTCTTTTCTGATTTCTTCTGATTGTTCATTGTTTGTGGATAGAAACAATACTGATCTTGTACCGCACCATTTTGCTGTATTTGTTTATTAGCTCTAGTAGCTTTGTTGTGGATTTTTAAGAGCTTTCTAAATATAGGGTTATATCATCTGCAAATGGTAAAACTTTTACTTCTTCCTTTCAGATTTGGATGTCTTTTTTTTTTTTTTTTCTTGCCTGATTATTCTGGCTAGAACTTCTTGTATAGTGTTGAATAATAGTGGTGATAGTGCACACCCTTGACTTATTCCAGATCTTAGAGAGAAAGCTTTCAGTCTTTCATCATTGAGTGTGATATTAGCACAGGATTTTTTGTATATGCCCTTAATCATGTTGAGGAAGCTTCCTTCTATTCCTAGTGTTCTAAGTGGTTTTTTTATTTATTTGTTTGTTTTTGTTTTTATCATTAAGTACTGGCTTTTGTCAAATGTCTTTTCTGCATCAGTTGATGATCGTGTGTGTTTTTTTTTTCTCCTTCATTCTGTTAATGTTGTGCATTACATTAATTGATTTTCTTATGTTGAGCCAGCCTTGCTTACCAGGGAATAAATCTCACTTGATCATGGTGTATAATTCTTCTAATACGTTGTTGGATTTGGTTTGCTACTATTTTGTTGAAGATTTTTGCATCTATATTTCATAAGGGATATTGTTTTATAGTTTTCTTTTCTTGTGGTATCTTTCTCTAGCTTTGGTAGGAGGGTGATGTTGGCCTCAAAATATTTAGGGAGGGTTCCCTCCGTTTCAGTCTTTTAGAATAGTTTGAGCAGAATTGGGGTTGTCTTCTTGGAAAATGTCTGGTAGAATTCCCCTGTGAAGCCATCTATCTGGGCCTTTTTTGGTTGGAACGAGTTTTGTTACAGATTCAAACTCTCTACTAGTAATTGGTTTGTTGAGATCTTCTATTTCTTCTTGAATCAATATAGGTAGTTTGTGTATTTCTAAGAATTTGTTATCTAATTTATTCATGTGTAGTTGTTCCTAGTATCTTTATAGTTCTTTTTATTTCAATGGGGCCAGTAATAATGTTTCCCTTTTCATTTCTGATTTTTGTTATTGTCTCCTCTCTCTGTTTTCCTTTGTCAGTCTAAATAAAGGTTTGTTAATTTCGTTGATCTTTTTAAAGAACCAACTTTTGGTTTTGTTGATTCTCTATTTTATTTTCTATTCCATTTATATCCGTAGTAATCTTTGTTATTTCCTTTCTTCTGCTTGCTTTGCATATAGTTTGCTCTTGTTTTTTTAGTTCTTCCAGTTTTGAGTTTAGGTCTCTGATTTGAATGAAGTCTTTCTTCTTTTTTCTTTTTTTCTCTTTTTTCCCCTTATTTTTTAATGTAAGCATTTAGAGCTATAAATTTCCCTTTCAACATTGCCTTTGCTACATCCCATAAATTTTGGTATGTTGTATTTTTGTTTTCATTCACCTCAAGAATTTTCACCTAAAGATTCACTTCTGACTTCCTTATATTTGTTATACCTTCCTGTTAAATTGTCCCCTTTATAGGTATGTGATAACTGTTTGTCCCTAGTAACTGTTTTTGAGTTACAGTCTGTTTTACCTGATATTAGTTTAGCTACACCAGCAATTCTTTTGGGTACTGTTTGTATGGTATATATACATTTTTCCATCTTTTCGTTTTCAACCTCCTTGTATCTTTGAATTTATGGTGAGTCCCTTGCAGACAACATATAGTTGGATCATGCTTTTTTATCCATTCTGCCAGTCTCTGCTTTTTGACTGGAAAGTTTAATTCATTTACATTTAATGTCACTATTAATAATGCAAGTCTTCTGCCATTTTGCTTTTTATCCTTTGAATGTCTTAGTTTTTTCCTCCCTCAATTCTTCTGTTAATGCCTACTTTTATCTTTATTTGATTTTTTTGTGTTGTACCATATAGAGTGCCTTCTCTTTTCTTTCTGGATATATTTATCATCTATTTTCCTTGTGGTTACCATGGGGTTAAAATTTAGCATCCTAAATATATAACAGTCATATTTGGTCTGATGCAAACATGTTTTAGTTAGCTAAAGGCTAACTAAGCAATATACCAGAAATAGGTTGACTTTTTAAAAGTTTTTATTTTTTTTAATTCCCACCCCCCCAAGATGTCTCCTTTGTCTGTCTGCTCATTGTCTGCCCGTCTTCCTCAGGACCGGGGACCAAACCCGGGGCCTCCCATGGGAGGCGAGTGCCCATCTGCTTGAGCCACTTCTGCTGGCAATTTGTTGCAGCTCATCTTCTTTAGGAAGCACCGGGAACTGAACCCAGGACCTCCCATGTGGGAGGTGGGTGCCCAATTGCTTGAGCCATATCTGCTCCCCATAGGTTGGCTTTTATAATGGGCATTTATTAATTTATAAATTTACAGTTCTGAGGCTGAGAAAAATGTCCAAATTAAGGCATGATGGCAAATGCTCTCTCCTTGAAGACATGGCTGCCAGAGATCCTGGACTCCTGACACATGGCAGGGCACAATGGTAGTGTCTCCTGTCTTTCCCTTCTCTGGGTCTCATTGCTTTCAGCTTCTGGCTTCCTCCGACTTTCTTTCTGCTCTTGGTGGCTTTCTCTCTCCCCGGTTCTGTTCATTTCAGCTTCTGGCTTTTGGGGCTTCCTCTCTTGGCTTCTGGGAGTTTTTTTCCATCTCTGCGGCCTTTCTTCTGTGTCTCTTTCCATATTCCTCCCATTTATAAAGGACTCCAGTAACAGGATTAAGACCCACTCTGGGGCATGCCTTACTGAAGTAATTTAATCAAAAGATTCCCCCTACAGGAATGGTTTAGCTCTAAGGACATGATCTTTTCTGAGGTACATACAGTCTCAACTTAACTGCAATAGCATGCCCAAATGGTTTTCCTGTACCACTCTGTCCGCCCTATCTTTTTTTGTACTTGTTACCATTTATATCTTTGTACACTGTGTTTCCAAAACCATAGATTTATCTCCCCCTTGTTTGCACTTGCTGTCTGCTCTTCTGTATCTGTTTGTTGTGTGCTGTGTCTGCTCATCTTCTTTTTAGGAGGCCCTGGGAAGCAAACCCCCAGGACCTCTCCTGTGGCAGGGAGGCACCCAGTTGCTTGAGACACTTCCACTCCCTACTTGTTGTGTCTCATTGTGTTTCCTTGTCTCCTCATTGCGTCATCTTGTTGTGTAAGCTCTCTGTGCCAGCCCGTTGCGTCAGCTTGCTGTCTTGCTTTCCTTCTTTAGGAGGTAGGCAGGTGCCCAACTGCTTGGGCCACATCTGCTTTCCTATCATTACTTTTAACACTTGTTGGAAGTAAGTGGAGTTACAAAGTAAACAATACACTACAATAATGCTGTCATTTATTTATTTATTTTTTAATTTTATTACATATCTCCCCTTCCCCCCCGCTGTGGCGACGCGCCGAGAGTGGTCACTGCGCAGGCGCGGCTTTCCCCGCTTGTGGGCGGTCTCTGCGTCCATTCACGGCCGGCTTTCAGTTCGCGGGTGGCTGGCTGCGCTCCATCTGCGGGCGACCTGCCCTGCCCGTGGCGGCTCTTGCCATGTCCGTGGCAGCTTCTTGCCCTGCCCACGGCGGGTCCAGCCCGCCCATGGCGGCTTGCCATTCTCAAGGCGGTCTGCCCGCTAGGAGAGGTCCCCGGGAATCGAACCCGGGGCCTCCCATGTGGTATGCCGGCGCCCTATCCACTGAGCTATCGAGCCAGCCCCGCTGTCATTTATAATTATCCAAATGGTTACCTTTACCACAAGTCATTATGCCACTTTGAACCACTGTCTCTACTGTCCTTTCCTTTAGCATTGCTTGTAGGGCAATTCTAGTGATAAACTCCTTCAGTTTTTGTTTATATGGGAATATCTTAATCTCTCCTTCATTTTTGAAAGGGAGTCTTGCTGGATATAAAACTCTTGGCTGGCAGTTGTTTTCTTTCAGCAGTTTAATTACTTCAACCCACTGTCTTCTTGCCTGCATGGTTTCTGATGAGAAATTGGCCTGCAGTCTAATTGGGGTTCCCTTGTACATAACACATTGCTTTTCTCTTGAAGCTTTCAGACCTCCGTTTTTGCCCTTTGCATTTGATAGTGTGATCGGTATTTGATGGGGGTATATTTTTCTTCATGTTTATTTCCGGTTTGGTGTTCTCAGGGCTTCTTTGGGTGTGCATATTTACTTCTTTTGCTAAGCTTGGGAAGTTCTTTGTCATTATTTCTTTGAATATTCCTTCTGCCCCTTTCTTTCTTTCAGCTCCTTGAGCATTTTAAAGATCATTGTTTAGAAGGCTTTGTTCGGAGTGCCCACATTTTCATCTTTTTCATTGATGCTGTGTGGATTTTTATTCTCCTACTTTGAATGGGACATCATTTCCTGTATATTTGTTTGTCTTGCACTTTTGTTGCTTACTGTACATTGTAATATTTTAAAATGTTAACTCTGGGATTTATTTCCTGAGATGTCTGTTTCTTGGTTTTGTACCAGCTGGTGATAAGAAAGAGATTATCTTGATTTTCAGCCCTACTATCAGGAAGGTCTGCACTCTGCAGGGTTTTCTGTGTCTTACTGGGCCTCTGTCTTGGCCTGGGCTTTTGCTTGTCAGTTGTTTTGGAGTTCCCTTGTTAACAAGAGTTTGCTTGTCCCCTCTGTTTCCCAGGAGACAGACCTTCCTCCCCTTGGCGTTTGAAGCTGACAAGCTTTTCCCCCAGATTTTCTGCCTCTGTGGTTTCTTACACTCCTTTTCTTGTCTAAAGGTACTTTTGCCTGGAGGACAGATTCTTGGAGAAGGGGTATGCCAAAGAGGACTTTTCCAAGGCAGTCTTTCCCAGCCGAAACAGGGCCAGGCACCCACTCAGAGTGCCCTGGGGAGGGTGTCAGGATGGGTGCCACGAGCTTCTCTGATGGCTCCCCAAAGCTGAGCTTTCTGGCCTGCCCATCAATGGCAGCCCTTCAGCTAACTGTCCCTTGCAGCCCTGCGGAAACGTATGTCTTTAAGTCTCCACCGTGGTCTTTGTCCCGGACCGGTTGAAACAATGGCTCCCCTCAGAGCCGGGCCCTGTATGATCCAAATTCGCTAATCAAAAGCCATGTTCAATGATCAGCTGTGCCCACCATGGTGTTGGGTAAGAGGATTTTTATGTACCTTTCTTTCAGTGGTGAGCTAGCCAGGGCCTGGACACCGTGACGGCCTGCCACAAGAGTGAGGGATAGGCATTGGTAGCTGTGGCATGGAGAGAACAATTTACTGTGTTTTTTTTTTTTTTACCATATTTTATGAGCCTCTTCTTCCTGCTTTTCCCTGTACAGTGTTTCTGGCCCTAGAGTTTCAAAATAGTTGTTTTAATCAGTCCCTGCCTGTTTAATAGTTGTTATGGTGGAAAAATTGAGACCTAGAGCTCCCTATTCGTCATCTTACCCCAATCCTACTGGTAATTTTTTAATGCAGTGAATTGTGGCATGATTTTAAATATTTCTGTTGTTAGGAGTTCTAAAAAGTAAAGTTTATAGACATTTACATAGATTTAACTATCAAATACCCCCTTTATTTGTGTTTCTAATTGACTAGTCCCTTTTCTAAAATAGTAAAATTGGGTAGATGACAGTGCTCCATGCAAAAGAAATTTATCATTATTTTGAAATTGTGTTACCAGAAAAGTTCTTATTAAAGTATATGATTTAAGTACAACTTTTATCCCTATTCCTATTGAAACAATTAATTAAATATGAAGTAGTTCAGTATTGGTGGCTAATAACCAGGATTGTTTAAAGAAAAAAAGGAATAGAAAATAATTATGAAGATACTGTTATTTCTAAATATATAAATGTGCACTGGGTTGTGATCTGAAATACAAATCTTAGTATCAGTTATTGAAAGCTATTTATCCTGTTTTCTACAAATGTTTTTTAGCAAGCTTCAAAACCAAAAATACCTCCAAAATCTGAAAAAGAAAATGATCCTATGCGAACACCTGAAGCTTTACCTGAAGAAAAGAAGATTGAATATAGATTATTAAAAGAAGAGATTGCTAAGTAAGTGGCATTTTATGTAATTAAAAGTTCATTTAAAAATAAATGAATAAATAAAGTTCATTTACTCTGTATCTGAAGTTTTTTGGCATTGACAAATGAGTGGTGATGGTTTTATCCTAGATACAGAGTTAATATTTTTATAACTTGCACAAGAGGGGGAGCTAGATGATCATCTGTAGACTTTAATACAATGACACCCTGACGTATAAATAGCTTAGAAAAAGATAAAAGCACTCAAAGAGAAGAACTCCACTGTTAACTTTGAATGCATATTGGGCCTGCTTATTATTTTTAGTTAATATGATTAATATTTTCCTTTTATTTTATGAAATAAAATACATTTTTAAAGAAAAGTAATTTGTTATTTCTTACATGTAATGCATCTTTATTGATTACTTTAGTCGGGAAAAACAACGACTGATTAAATCAGATCAGCTGAAGACAAGCTCATCATCCCCAGCAAATTCTGATGTTGAAATTGATGGGATTGGCAGAATAGCAATGGTTACTAAGCAGGTTACAGATGCAGAAGCAAAACTTAAAAAGCATAGGTGAGCCTCATAATCTGTGTAACTACTGCATGTATCTAATTGTTCCTATATTTAGAGGTACAGTTTTGTGGTCTATGTCATTAATAAACATATTTATTGTTACAGATTCTTAATTATTCTTTGTAGGACTTTCCATTGTTTTGTTGAATAAAAAAAAGTAATAGAATCAATTTTTAAATAAGAATACTAACAAAAATTGTGCCTTCAAAGGAGAGTTGTCTCTTTCACATTTATACATGATTTATCCATCATTAAAGGCATTTATGAAATTACTCTTTCAGAATTTTCTTTAAATCCTCTGGCATGTTTTTGAAGTATTCTCACTGGAAGCATATTTTTATGGTTAAATGTGGGCTTGATTGTTGGAAATAGGTGAATAAGACACATGGTCAAATTATGGTGTTGTTATAATGTGTGAACATTTAAGCTATGATTATAAGCTTCTTAAATGTTTTGTAAAGTTGCTGTGCTGCTCAGGAGGGGTTTCAAAAATGTTTCATTTTCATTACATTCTCATTTTGAGGTTATGTGTAAAACCTCACAAGGTGAAACATGTTGACTGATAGAGTTCATTTGACTGTATTAATATATATATTTTATAGAAATAATTAGATCATATAGTAGATGTACTTTTTTCCACCTCAAGTACCCTGGAGTTATTTTTTTGTTGCTGTTACATATCCCTCCCCTTTCTGCTTGCTCTTGCTGTGTGTTCATTTTTTGTGTTCTTCTATGTCTGCTTTTTTCTCCCCTCGCTGCGGTGACGCACCTAGTCAGCTCACTGCGCAGGTGGCTTGCCCCGCTTGTGGGCGGGTCTGCTTCCGTTCCAGGGCGGCTTTTGCTCCGTTCGCAGGTGGCTTTTGCTCCATTCGCAGGCGGCTTTGCTCCGTTCGCAGGTGGCTCGCCCTGCCCGTGGCGGCTTTGCCCTGCCCGTAGCGGCTTTTTGCCCTGCCCACGGTGACTCTGCCCCACCCATGGTGGCTTTGCCTTCTCAGGCGGTCTGCCCGCTTGGCGAGGTCCCCGGGAACCGAACCCAGGGCCTCCCATGTGGTATACTGGCGCCCTATACACTGGGCTACAGCCGGCCCCCCTGAAGTCATTATTTGATGAAGACCAAATGGTTTTAATTAACATCAGCAATTCTTAGCCTTGTTCTGGAAGTCCTTCTGTAGGCTGACAAATAAAATGGGAAGGTTCTGTGTAAAGATAGTAAGATGCCTCCTGTCCTGTTTTAGTAACTAACCAGTTCTTAAACTTCAAACCTTGATTGTGAAAAGTGAGTGGAGTCGTGAATTAACAATGTTGAAAAACCATTAACAATAATATTTAAACAATTTTAATGATTTTAAAAACAAGATTCAAAAGTTCATCTATCCATAGTTAATTATTAAAGAACACAAGTAGAGTTTACAGCCTTGTAAATAACATTACAGTCATGTTGGTACTTTTTTATTTTTCTAAATCATGACAGTATAATCTGGAATGTTTTTGTAAGGCAACACATACATCTCCAGGAGATTGTGACTATGTAAGGCTTTACATTAAATGTGCAAAAGTATGTTCTGTTTTAATTATATCCGTAGTCTTTGTCTTTGTCCTACTTTTACTTTTCGGTTCCAAACTTTTGTACAATCTATATAATTGTTTAGAAATTAGACTTCCTTCCCTTCTAAGCCTTGCTTTGGATAAAATGAGTTAGAGATTTGTGAGTTAATTAGATGTGCTTGATTATGTTTATTAGACATTTTATTTGCATGTATATTAGGAACATTATAAATGAAGCCAAACATGGCAGATTTTGTTTTCAGTGGTCATTTTTCAGTATGCAGAGAGGCTCCCAATAATGAGTATTTACCATAAGCTTTTCAAAAGTAGTTCACATTATTCAAACCTAAATGATTTTTTTCTTTAAAGATCAGACCTATAGTTGCTTTCATAAAATGCAACAATGTCAATATGTATGTGCTTGTGATTGATGAATATAAAAATACCCAATCCATTCCCACCCTGTGTACTATATATAGGTTTTTTGAAAAATAAGTAACTTGCAGATTTTTCATTCTGATGGTGTCAGTCCTTTAGGTTTCTAACATTAATAAAATTTTGTTATTTCCAAATTAGGATTCTCTTGATGAAAGATGAATCTGTTTTAAAGAATTTAGTGCAGCAAGAAGCTAAGAAGAAAGAATCTGTTCGAAATGCTGAAACAAAAATTACAAAACTCACAGAACAGCTTCAGGCAACTGAGAAGATTCTCAATGTCAACAGAATATTTTTAAAGAAGCTTCAGGAACAAGTAATTGTTCTTTCTTAAAAATTAAAATATTGTCTCATGTTTACTACACATTTTTGTGAGCCAACTTTTATATAAAATAAAACTCATAAAGCACGAAGCCATCAAAATATTTGTAACTTGTATATTGTTTTTCATTAGGATATATTGGAAAAACATTTTTTTCAGTTGAGAACCTTAACACTGCTGATATAGGACTGTAAAAACATTTTCTATCCTAAGATTTTCATTTACATTTTCAGAATTATGTTTATATTTTCAGATTCACAAAGTTCAACAACGTGTTACAATTAAGAAAGCTTTGACTCTAAAGTATGGAGAAGAGCTTGCTCGGGCAAAGGCAGTGGCTAGTAAAGAAATAGGAAAACGTAAACTGGAACAAGATCGCCTTGGAGTAAGTTACTTATAGAAATACCTTATTTTCAGAAAGTAGAAGATTTTTATGATACTTTTGAGGATTAGACATATATAAAATAAATCAAACTTTACATTCAAAGAGAATAAGATTATTGCTTTTTTCAGATGACATCCAGAGTCATTTTTTTTGTTTGTTTGCTTTTTTATTTATTTTTGTCTTGACTTTGCTTTTGGTAGATCATAGATTAATTAGCAAAACTGTTGGAGACCTATGTTAAATTCTGTTCTATTCTCTTTGTTGATCCATTTTATTGTGAGGGTATCACAGTTATCTTACTAAAAAGTAGTTTATAAAATCACAGTGATACAAAATAGTTATATTTCTTTCCTCCTCCAGCCAAACAAAATGATGAGACTGGACAATTCTCCAATATCAAGTCCAAGAAAGCATTCAGCAGAACTAATTGCTATGGAAAAAAGACGATTACAAAAGCTAGAATATGAGTATGCTCTTAAAATTCAGAAATTAAAAGAAGCTCGTGCCCTTAAAGCAAAGGAGCAGCAAAATATTGCTCCACTTGTGGAAGAGGAACCTGAATTTTCTTTACCTCAGCCCTCTCTTCATGATCTGACGCAAGATAAATTAACCCTGGATACCGAGGAAAATGATGCTGATGATGAAGTTTTGTCTGGTTCAAACAGAGAGCGAAGAAGATCCTTCTTAGAATCTAATTCTTTCACTAAACCTAACCTTAGGCACACTGATACACCTAACAAAGAATGCCTAAACAAACCTACTAAAAATACTGCAGAAAAACCAGAACTTTTTCTAGGGTTAAAAATTGGCGAATTGCAAAAATTATATTCGAAAGCTGACAGCTTGAAACAGCTTATTTTAAAAACTACCACAGACATTACAGAAAAGGTTTTGCATGGTCAGGTAACTGAGCACTTCATATTCTTTATAAAACCTAGAATCCACCTTAACCATATTTGCCTTATGAAGTTACTGTTTTCTTTTGCAGGAGATTTCTGTGGATGTAGATTTTGTTACAGCACAAAGTAAAACAACAGAAGTGAAGCCGTGTCCTTTTAGACCCTACCATAGTCCTCTTCTAGTTTTTAAGTCGTACAGGTATAAAGAAAGATTTAATAAATTTGAATTTCGGTGTTATTCCTTGGTTCTTCACGAATATTTTGATGATTATGAAAAAATTGAATCATACTTACTGAAAAATGAACTTGTCCTTTTTAGGAAAAATAAAAATAAAGTTGTCTTACTGTTGTCAAATTTGAACCACATCAAGAAATGAGGTTTAACTTACACTTGGGTTTATCAATTCTTAACAAATTCTCACTTCTGGCTACTGGGGGGAATGTATAGAATTCTAGAATGTTTCTGTTAACAGTGATTTGAAGAAAAATTCTTAGGGAGGCTTGTGAGGATTTTTAATTGCACTACTACCTATGCTAAGGAGTACATTAACCAGCCTTCATAAAACTGAGTTAGACATTATTCAGATGATTAACTTTGTGGGAGGTTGTCTTTTTAGACTTCTAAAAGTTGTGAGACTGTAAATGGGTGTGATTTAATCATAAAATTGTGAAGCACCTGCCATGTAGTATACAGATTTTTCCCGTAGTTTTTTGTGTTGTCTTGTGATGGGTGCAAGAAATAATGTATATAGCAATTTTTCATTTGGTGAAAAAATGCTACTTTTAAAAACACAGGGTGGGTTTTTTTGTTTCTGTTTTTTTTTTTTTTTTTTTTTTTTTTTCCTTCTATTTCAAATCCTTTATGATCTGGGTATATAAATAGCTTGTTCCTTCCAGTGTGATATTCTGGCTGTTTTCTAGAGTTGATTTTTGGTATTTTATTAAGTAATGAGATAAATAATAAGCTCAAGGCATAGAAATTTTAACTGGGAAAGAAAACTTAACACTTTCCTAAATTTTTGAGGGAAGTTTATGGAATGTAATGGGCTTATCACCTCTCTTCTCCTTAGATTTAGTCCTTACTATCGAACCAAGGAAAAACTTCCCCTAAGCTCAATATCATACAGTAATATGATTGAACCGGATCAGTGTTTCTGCCGTTTTGATTTGACAGGAACGTGTAACGATGATGATTGTCAGTGGTGAGTAACTTTTATTTATGAACAGTTTATCATTTGAAAGGCAGTCTTGGTTATTTGGATTTGATTTATATATGATCATCTTTTCTGTACTGTCATTTTATTTTAGGCAGCATACACAAGATTATACGCTTAGCCGAAAACAGCTGTTCCAGGACATTCTGTCATATAATCTGTCTTTGATTGGTTGTTCAGAAACAAGCACTGATGAAGAAATTGCTGCTGCAGCAGGTTTTTTAAAGACCTCTTATACTTCCCCAAATGAAAATTTGAATTGGGTCAATTTAAAAATTTTATGTTTGATTATGCATGCCTGTCAATAGTTAAAATAATTTAACATATATACCTGTGGCACTTTATCTAGATCTTCCCTGTCCAGTACAGTAGCATCTGGCCATATGTTGCTATTTAAATTTATTATTAATTTAAAAGCTCACTTCCTTAATCACACTAGCCAAATTTCTAGTACTCAGTAAACACATATCTGGTAGGATATACAGATACAAGATATTTCCATCATTGCAGAACGTTATTTGGATTGATTCATCTAGATAGTTCAGTTTATCTGGAAGAAAATATCAGCCTATTTGTATAGAAATTTACTAATTATTTTGACAGAGAACTCAATTTTTATTTATTATTGTTTTTAAAAGTAGTGGGTGGTTGAAAGTAAAGATGGCTGTGCTTTCAGGTTATACAATGAAATAGAAAAGACTATACACTTTTACATGGTGGAAAGTATTGATTACTATCAGACATTGTAGGCAAATATTGTTAAGCTGTTGCCCAGATTTTGTGCCAAATAGTAAACCTTAAACTACAAATCTTTTGTTAGTTAGGGAATTGATATTTACTAAATATAGTGTTACCACAACCCAGAGTGAGTCTTTTTATTTAATCATTCCTAATTGGAGCTTTAATTTTAACTTAATTGTTTAGTTTATTTCTAGAAATACAATATGGTGCGTGGTATATTAGGATTTAGCATAGTAGTTTAGATAACATATAGACCTTGCCTGCTGAAAGGTCATTGATATTATTAACTTAGTACCATATACTTTTATTTCTTAAATTATTCTTCATTCTCTTTAATTATCCTAGTCTCTGTAATCTATGTGCCTGTTGTTGTTGTTGTTTTAATACTCTTTATGAAGATGGCATTGTTCTTTTTTCAGAAAAATATGTTGAGAAACTTTTTGGAGTAAACAAAGATCGAATGTCAATGGACCAGATGGCTGTTCTGCTTGTTAGCAATATCAATGAAAGTAAAGGTCATAGTAAGTATACATCTAAGAAATAACTTGTAGTTTGCTTTATGACAGCATAATTTTTGGTGTTATGTTCTCAATTCAAAATATTTATCATTTCTGACTAAATGTAGTTTGTTTCAAGTAGTGTTTGGGTAGGCTTCAAAACTATAACTTACTGGTTATATAGCTAACAGACTTCTCCTGTCTTCTTTAGCACCTCCATTTACAACCTATAAAGATAAAAGAAAATGGAAGCCAAAGTTTTGTAGAAAACCTATTTCAGAGAATAGCTTCAGTAGTGATGACGAACAGTCTACAGGACCAATTAAGTATGGTAAGAAGCTATGTAATTTAAGATCCAGAATTATTAAATTGTGCTTTGTCTAATATTTCGCTAATCTTTTGGTGTCTCTACGAGCCTAGTTTTTTTTTGTTGTTTTTTTTTTGTTTTTTTAAAAGGATGCCATTGGCAATTTAGGCAGTATAGTCCTTCATAGTCCAGAACTGCCCTTTACATTAGAGGATACTTTGTATTCGTGGCCTCGGCCTAGTAATTGCAAGGAGTACTTTTTAGTAAATTTGACTTCCCCAAATATTGCCAAATATTACCTGAATTGGAGACACAGTATTAATATTGATCACCAAATTACTGCCTCTCCTATGTACTTCTTTCAGGCAGGTGCTCTATTTTTTTCATCTTTGAAGCTATGTTTCCTGGTATGCAGTAGGCTCACAGAATAAATGAATGAACCAAAGAATGTATGAATGAGTAGCTTATTGTTGGGTACAATGTTGCGTTTTAATCTCAGATTTACATAATTTGTTTACTCTTTGTGGTTAGCAAGTATTCATATGCCACATGTATACTCTCATGTGCTTATTTACATTAATATAACTTTTCTCTAGTTTAGATTTAGAGGAATACATCAATAAAACTTGAGTCTTCATTAATTATAACTTTCTCTTAGAATTTAATGAATGCGAATTATCAATGATGTCACTAACTCCTAAAGAAGGAAGACCATACTTGCTGGTTTGCCCAAGACAGTTGTAGTTTACACTGTTGTCTTGGTTTAATTTTTAGTAGCACCACATTCACTCTCACAAGTGTCCTGGTTTGGATGGTGAAAAATATAGTTGCTCTACCTTAAAGCCTATGTGCTACTTCAGGTTAATAGAATCTTTAGACTTTGAGATCGTCTTAAAGATGAGACCAATTATTATTTTCTAAGTCCGTATATTAGAGAAAGTGTGGAGCTAATGATACTTTTCCTTCTAGCCTTCCAGCCAGAGAACCGAATAAATGTTCCAGCTTTGGATACGGTTGTTACTCCAGATGATGTCAGATACTTTACAAATGAGACTGATGATATTGCTAATTTAGAAGCAAGTGTGCTTGAAAATCCTTCTCATGTACAACTTTGGCTCAAGCTTGCATACAAGTACTTGAATCAAAATGAGGGGTAGGTTAGCTTCTAATCTTTGTGTAAACTGTAACACATTTATATTTTTATGTTTGAGGTTTATTTCACCTGTGGTTATCAGGTTTCCTTCCTAGTATCAATGCAATCTTTGTTTTTTTGGACAAAGCCAAAAGCACTTTATTGTTTAAAAGCTATTAGAAAAAGTTTAAGATTAGATCTTAAGTTGTGTGCATGGCTCAGTGTATGAGTAATAAATTGTTCTGAAGTATTTAACTCCAGCAGGCTATTTCAAAGTAGTAGTAGTTAAAAGTAAATTACAGGTGACGTAAGGATTAATTGTTGTGCTTTTTTTTTTTTTTTTCAAGTCAAGTAGTTATAGCTTCTTAAGAATTATGAAAAAGCAACAGTAGAACAGATTAGATTTAAGGTTAATTTTTCAATTGGTGATTTAAAGCTTGTCCAAGTGCCTCTAAATACTGTGTGTGGTGTTACATGCATTCAAGTTAGTTAGATAGTAATTTTATCTCACAACCTATAGCTCCTGTTGCATAATTATATTTTCCATATCCTAAATCAGTTATCCTACCTTTTGATAGTAGAGGTAGGCCAGTAGTAACCATTTTATTAATGTAATTTTTAAGTTATAATTCAGGGTTTTTTGTTTGTTTTTTTGTTTTGTTTTTTTACAATATGTGTCTATTTTAAAACTTAGTGTGAAACCTTTTAAAATCAGACAGCACAGTAGAATACTAATATATAATACATGCCTGAATATGGTGCTTATTAACTTTCCTTGTGTGTCATTTCAATGTTAATAGGATAAGTTACAGGTTACAGTGTTTTCTTTTCTGACTCATTTACTGTGTGAAGGCCAAAAGAACTATACCTTATTTTATGAATAGGATCATGAGAGAGAATTATCTTCTCCAAGAGATAGCAAGCCCTTGACCGTTGAAAAGCACTATTATATTGAAAGCTTTGATATTTTGTTCTGGCAGTAGCTACCTTTGAGAGAGAGTTGACTTTTCCTAAACCAGTATAAATCATAAAAGGTGTTGATGAATATGAACATAAAGCACATTTGAAGTTGATAATCTAGTAGTTTTATAATACTGTGTTTTTATCTGTGCTTGCTGAACATTCACTTAAAAAGGAATTCTTGGGTCTATAAGAAATCAGGGCCTTTTATGGACAGAGGTGATTTAATATCCAAATCTATTACCCTTTGTCACAGGTGATTCTAGCTTCTTGAGAGGTTCTAATAGCAGATGAAATTTAAAAATAAAATTGACTCAGTAGATTTAGTACTATTTAAAGTGTTTTTAGGCTTTCTGTTTGTTTAAAACCATTGCTTTTTCTTTAAACATGTAGGCTATGTTCAGAATCTTTAGATTCTGCTTTAAATGTTTTGGCTCGAGCATTGGAAAACAATAAAGACAATCCAGAAATTTGGTGCCATTACCTCAGGTTGTTCTCAAAAAGAGGAACCAAGGAGGAGGTACAAGAAATGTGTGAAACAGCTGTTGAATATGCCCCTGATTATAGAAGTTTTTGGACTGTGAGTAAAAATAAATAACATAGTCCTTTGTGTGTGTGTGTTCATAATTCTTTGGGTCCTTTTAAATATAGAAATATAGTTTAATAGATTATATGTCTTATTTTCAGTTTCCAGTAACTGCAGCCTCACTTCTGGGTCAGGATTAATTTAGACAAAGCAAAGCAGACCATACTTTATTTAAGAAGGAGGCAATTTTTTTTTAACTTTATTGATAAGGAAAAAGGATAAAATTATTTCCCACTTACGTGTTGTTTTTTTTTTTTTAATATATCCTCCCCTTTTCTGCTTGTTCTTGCTGTGTTGATTCTTGCGTTCTTCTGTGTCTGCTTGTCATCCCCCCACCCCGCCCCGTTGCGGCGACCCGCCGAGTCAGCTCATCGCTCGGCAACCTTGCCTGCTAGCGGGTGGCTTGCCCTGCCCGTGGCGGCTTTGCCCTGCCATGGCAGCTTGCCCTCTCAAGGCGGTCTGCCCATGTGGTAAACCGGAGCTCTACCATTTGAGCTACAGCCGTCCCCCCGCCCCCACTTACTTGTTCTTAAGCAGTTTTAGTTTAGTTTTTTACAAAATACCTGAAAAGCTTTTTTTTTCCCTTTGATTTCTTACACCTGTATAAAATTTTCGTGAATGCTAGGAAACATTCTTGTTCTTATATTTAATCTGTCCTCATTGCTTATGGAAAAATCCTAATCTGTAATTCTTACTAATATCCAATCTTGTCAAAATAAAAAGATTTCTTTATTTGAGAGAAAGATATATGTTCTACCCAAACTTAAAATGTTTTACAGTTGATCCACTTGTAAAATAAAACAAATATTCATTAATATCTGAACTTTTAAAACCTGAACTCAAGAAATATTAGATTCAAATACATTTTATGATTACTCTATTGCTATCAAATTTATCATTTACTTGCTAACTAATACTCAGATTGAAATGAATTTGGATAACATGGTATCCCATATGGACTTGCCACTCAAACTCCAGCTTTCCAAACTCAGGTACTGAATAGATTTGAACAGTGAAAGATGATGGTTTTTTTTTGACTCAAGCTCAGATGGCCTGTTTTACCAAAGTTAATGCTATTGGCCACCACAAGATTGTATGGGTTGTGGATGGATATTCAAAAGAGCTAATGTTTTTCCTTAAAGTTGTTTGGTCTTTAAAGGACTTCTTAATTTCTTGATTAACCCTTTCAAATTACTTATTTCGCCACAGCTTTCTAATATAAATGATATTCTCAAAATTCTTACGGTTAGCTACGTAAGCAACACAAACTGTATGTAACCATAAACATGTGGACTTCTGGTAATCCACCATGGTCTTACTGCCATTTACCTATTAATTCAGGGAGAGAAGAGGTGAAATTACTTCAGTTGTGACTATGAGGGTACACCTATATTCTTCTAATTTTCATCTGATTCTGTTTTCTGTGTTAGAGGGGGAAATGTAGGTTGTAGTACATTATAAAGATTATCCTTTTTGCAGAAATTAAAGATTTTAATATGAGACAGTTTCTTAATGAAATGTGAATGATGATTGGTTTTATAGTAGATTAATTATATGAACCCACTTTGGACAGTTTCTGCACCTAGAAAGCACCTTTGAAGAAAAGGATTACGTGTGTGAGAGAATGGTGGAGTTTCTGATGGGAGCAGCCAAGCAGGAAATATCAGATATCCTGTCCTTTCAGCTTTTAGAGGCTCTTTTGTTTAGAGTTCAGCTGAACATATTTACTGGAAGATGCCAAAATGCACTTGCAATTTTACAGGTAAACATTTATTATAGAATTTAAATACATTTTGTAGAGAATTTTTTAAAATTCCAAAACGTTATAGGTAGCATTGTTTAATGCTAAGAACACAGGCTTTTGATTTAAATCCTTGCTTTGCCACTTACTGTTAAGTTGTGTGATACTGGGCAAATCCATGACACCGTTTCCTCAACTGCTTAGTGGGGATAATACCTATTCTAGAGTTTTTATGAGATTTAAATGATAAGTACCCAAAAGAACAAACTTCAAGATTCATACCAAAAGGCAGGATTTCTTAACCTTTTTTTGTTCCATGGACCCCTTTGCCAGTCAGGTGAAAACCATGGACACATGGTTTTTATTAAGTCCACATTATACTGTGTATTATTTAATAAATATATCACACTTGCACCAACATGTCCACACAAGAATAATGTTTTTTTGAATCTCAGTTTAAGCTCACAGACCCCTTGTTAAGAACTCCTGCAAAAAGGAAAAAAAAAATTAGTCTATAGTAAAAACTTATATCTTGTTGCTTCTTGTACTTTTTAAAATTTTATTATTTTATTTTTTAAGGTTTTTTTTCTTTTTAGCTCATTAGATTTTGAGTATTTTAGATTTGAAAATGTACAAGTAAATTTAATCTTTTTTTAGTTATGTCATAAAATATTAGCATAATAAAAATAATGTTACTATGGTATTGACATCTCTAAAGCATTTTTTCATTAAAAAAAAATGGTGAGTATCAAAATTTTGACTAAGGTATTTAAGAACCATTCCAAAGAAATGTAACCCTTTTATTCTGCTGTGCCTTTATGTTAGTGTTATTTTGAATAGGAGTCACTATTGTTAAAAATGCTTTCAGATTATTTTTTTCATTTTACGTAGAATGCATTGAAATCAGCTAATGATACAATAGTAGCTGAATACCTTAAAACAAGTGATCGATGTTTGGCATGGCTGGCGTACATACATCTCATTGAATTCAACATTCTCCCTCTAAAATTTTATGATCCATCTAATGCCAATCCTTCAAGAATTGTTAACACAGGACCATTTGTAATGCCATGGCAAGCAGTTCAAGATGTAAAGACTAATCCTGACATGTTATTAGCAGTTTTTGAAGGTACGTATACATGTTTATAAATTATTTAGAACATCAGCTTACTCATTATTATGGGACAAATTTATGTCTATATATTGTAATTTTTAGTTATACAGTTTATTGTGTAAATGCTTAAAAGACTATTGAATCTGATGAGATGGACATTGACATCAATGAAAACTAAGAACTGTACTACATTATGTAATTTTGTTTTTCTCATGGCAAAGGATGTCAGCTACATATATAGATAATATAGCCTATATAGTTTCTTGTTTTTTGTTTTTTTTTAAGATTTATTTTACTTTTATCCATTTTTATACCCCTACCCCCACCCCTGTTTTTGTGTCCATTCCCTGGGCAATTCTCTGTGTCTGTTTCCTGCCCTCTCTTCTCATCCTTCTCCTCCTGTCTTTACTGAGATCCAATCCTGGGAACCTCCGATGTGGGAGAGAGGCGTCATAACCACCTGCACCACCTTAGTTCCTGGTTTTTCAGCGTGTCTCTTCTTGGCTCTCCCTTGTGTCGCTCTCCTGTTACGTCACCATCTTGCTGCATGGCTTGGCAGGGCCTGGGGGCCTCACCCGCTCACAGGGCCTGGCGGCCTGCATGCCTTCTGTATTTTTCTTTATTTTTACCAGGAGGTCCCAGGGATTGAACCCAGGTCCCTCCATATGGGAGATGGATGCCCAACCATTTGAGCCACATCTGCCCCTGCCTATGTAGTTTTAATGATTTGATTTAATCAGGGAACCGAGTAATTCCTTTTTTAGCAATCCAGTAAGGTAAAAGTTTAAGACTGTCTTGTTTCGACCCAATTAATGTTTTCTCCATCAGTGAGTTTGATTGGTATGATATACTAAATGATCTATGTGCTGTGGAATATATATTTTTATATATATTTTATATATATAAAATATGGCATAAAGGCTATTCCTTCCTTAAAAAGAGGTATATATAGCCTTGTCAGAAGCTAAAATCTATACATTAGATAAAATTATTAAACGTGCAAGGCCATAAAACTGAATACTGGTATATAGTTCAAATTGTATGCTACAGAAGAGAATTGGATCTGTGATCTTTAGAATTAAATGATATAGGCATAAACCCAAAGGGAAAGGATTGATGTAGGTTGGCATAATCAAGGAAGTCTTCATAGAATTGGGACTTGGAACTGGACTTTGAAACATGGCTATGATGAGACATGGTGGGCTGTTTCAAATGTGGGGAGCCTTGCCTTTTTGATCTCTATATTACCCAAGGGCCTATCATGAATTCTGGCAGTGTACTAAGTGCTTAGTAAATATTTGGTGAATAAACCAGTGAATAAAGGAAGGAAAAGGACATTGCTCTTAGAGGAGCTGAGTAGACAAAAAGTAAATAGGAATTTGTACAGTGAATTTGAAGTGTATTGGAAAGAAGGAGGAGTACCATTGAAAGGGAGAATTTTGTGCTGGAGAATAGTAGGAGATAAGATCTACAAGTGGAATAATGCTAGATTTTCAAGAACTTTGAAAATGTGGAAGACTTGATGGCAGTAGAGGTTCACCAAGAAAGAATATGTTGAAAAGAATTGCTCTCAGACATAGGAAAACCAACCCAAACCTGAAGGTCATAACTGAGGCTTTAAAAAATGTAACCTGGGGAAGGAGAGTATTTTTTAGAGACAGAGATGTGGGGGACAAATTAAATGTCGGGGAAGAGGAAAAGGAATAGTCAATGATGATTTCAGGGTTTTGAGACTGGAAAGACAAAAGTATCATTAATAGGATCGAGCAAGTTGGGAAGACTGATTTTGGTCGTAGGAGTAGAATTTTGAATGGTAATTGATCATCCAAGTAGAAATGAGAAATGTTTGTTGGCAAAAGGAATCAAGGATGGAGAAGTGGATTTGAGAGTTATTAACATAAATGTTATTGTATCACAAAATGCTTTACAGTTTTTAATGTGCTCTAGCAGTAAATTATTAAGTAGTTGAAGCTATGAGATTATATTTTCCCTGGGAAAATGGAATTTTAAGAGAGTAGCAGTAAGGGGTAAAAGGAAGAGAGAAGAGTCAGTATATGAGATAGAGGAAATAGAAACAGTTTCTTAGAAACAGGCAAAAAATTAAAAAGAAGAGGGAGATTATTATCAAATAAAATAAGGATGGAAGTAGGCTTAGATAAGAATTCTTAGTGAACTTCAAGTGTGCGCTTTCAGAATGAGGACATTAACTTAAACTCACAAATCTGGGCACCTTCACTACCACTGGGCAAGGAGGAAATGGTGACAGTTGTGCAAAATAAAATGTATTGCGAAGTGGATGTGGCTTAAGCGATTGGGCTCCCGTCTACCATATAGGAGGTCCAAGGTTCGATTCCCGGGGCCTCCTGGTGAAAGGCAAGCTGGCCTACGTGGTGAGCTGGCCCGCGTGGAGAGCTGGCGCAACAAAGAGACACAGAAGAGAGACTACAAGAGATGCAGCAGACCAGGGAGCAGAGGTAGTGCAAGAGATTGAGCGCCTCTCTCCACTCCGAAAGGTCCCACTATCAGTTCCTGGTGCCCCCTAAAGAGAAGACAAGCAGACACAGAAGAACACATATCAGACAGCAAACGCAAAAACAATGGGGGAGGAGGGGGGATAAGTAAATAAATAAATCTTAAATTTAAAAAAAGTGAAATTTTTTTTTTAAAAAGTACCATTCTCTAAGAAGCCACAAGATCAGGTAAAGGAATCTTTACAAGGGGAAAAGTGTGCTGTGAAAGGGGAAGAAAAGGTTCTGGTTTAGGAGGAGACATTTAAATGGCTACAAAGCAGCAGAGCAAGGTATCTTTGGGATGATTCAGTGAAAGATGTCAAGATAATTCATCCTTTCAGTTTTTTAGATGAGTTTTAAGGAATTTAGAATAAATGCAGAGACAGTCGTTTAAGTGAAAACATTGATAGATGGGAGAGCTCACTGGATGATTTTATTCTTACAAGGAAAGAAATAGTAAGGAATTTGGCTTCAGGAGTTTGGAAATATCTGAAATACCTCCTTTGGGTAAAAGCTGGGAGATCAGTAAAGATGAATAAAGATGGTGGTCAAGCAATTGATCTATTGGTCTCAGAATTTAAATAACTGAAATAATTCATGTTATATTTGATTCATGTTGTGATATTTTTGGATAGATGCTGTGAAAGCTTGCACAGATGAGAGCCTTACTGTTGAGGGAAGAATAGAGGTCTGTCTTCCACTTTACACAAACATGATTGCTCTGCACCAGCTTCTAGAGAGGTAAAACTTAATTGACAAGCTGTTAATCTTATATTAAAAATTGATCTTTTCATATGTTTAGACTTTTTTAAATTTTTTTTATTAAGGTATGAGGCTGCAGTGGAGCTTTGTAAATGTTTATTGGAATCATGTCCCATGAACTGCCAATTGTTGGAAGCCCTTGTTACTTTATATTTGCAAACAAATCAGCATGACAAAGCCAGGGCAGTGTGGCTTAATGTGTTTGAAAAAAACCCTCAGAATGCAGAGGTTTTTTATCATATGTGCAAATTCTTCATCTTGCAGGTAAAAAGTGACTCATAATTCTTAGATGTTTTTAATGTTTCAACTTTCTTCTTAATCCTTTAAGACATCTTAGGCATCATCCTCTCCAGGAAGCTTTTCCTGATCCTTTTGCCCTTTGCAAAGGGTTAGGTTTTCCTTCTTTCTCTGCCATAATACCCTGTGCACAGTTATACCATTGCAGTTATTACAGTGCTTTTTGCTTTTGTTTGTAGTCACTTTATTTACTAGACCAAAAGCTTCTTAAGGTCAGGGACCACACCTTAGTCATATTAAGATCCCAACACCCAGCACAGTGCCAAACATCTAATAGGAGCTTACCTAGATAATTGATGAATGGGACTTGACCTTATGGTGGTCTTGCATATTAAGGTGCTTAATGATTAATTGACTTTATTTGGAGATCAGAATTATAAAAGTTACCTGAATGTGCCCCAAACTTTCTTACACCCTTACTCCCGAGATCAGTGGTTTTTAGGATTTTTTCCCGTCCCTTGAAGCATTATAATTAAACATTGTAAACCGAATATGTAAACCCCCTTCCCCTCCCTTTTTTTTTTTTTTTAAATAGAATCGAGGCGATAATCTTCTTCCATTTTTGCGGAAATTTATTGCATCCTTCTTTAAACCTGGGTTTGAGAAATATAGTAATTTGGATCTGTTTCGGTAAGTTTGTAGAATTCTTTTGATTTGTAGAGGACTGAGGGATAGTATAGATCAATGGAAAGATTACAATTTTTTGTTTGAATTACATTTTAGAATGATTTTTGTGCTTGAATACCCCCTTATAGATATGTTTTGAGGGCAATAGAATTTACTGAAAATGGAGGCAAAATGTAAAATGCTTTGCATTCTTGGGATTAAAGGTACTGCACAAAGTAAGGGTTATACTAACACCATGGTAACTTGTTTTCCTTTTACTTTATTGTTACTGTTAACTTTAGCATTGAATACTACAGCTATGAACTATCCTGAAACAAGCTCGTTGATTTTTTGAAAAAAAAAAAAAAAAAAAAAAAGTTTTAATTTAATTGGGTATATCAGTTTTTCTTTTTTAATTCTAAAGGGAACTAACTGCTTTAGCTTCTGAAATGTTGCTGAGAGAGAAAGAAGTTTCAGAGTGTTCTTTACTTAATGATGAACATTTTCTCAGAAGCTTATGTGGAACTCTGTATTCTGCCTTCATTTGCTTTGCTGAGAGTCCTTGTTCCAGCAGCAAAAAGAAGCCATAGCAGATCATGAAGAATAATTTTGGGGGACTTTTTAAAATTCCCTTCCATTCTCCTTCCTTATCTCTCTCTGCAGGGGTCAGCTAAATGAAGATAAAATCTTGGTTCCATGTTTGAAAATCTAATGCTTTTTTTTCTTAGACATTTTTCCCTTTTACTTCTTCTTTCCACTGAGTATGGCAGTCTTATTTAAGAACAAATTTTAAAATAACCCACATTCTCTTAAGTTAGTGATTCATCCACCCCAGAATTTTCTGTGAACGTGGCAGTTTTAGTTGAGATTAAGCAAAAAAAATTTAGGGTCACAAGTCCTCCCAGACTTGTGTCTTCATTTGTCCTCTTATGGTAAGAGTAATTTTAGTAAAAATTCTTTCTGCTTTTTTACATCCAAATTAATATCTCAAAATTAATTGCAAAAGAGTAATTTTAAAGTGAAGAATTAAAATAGTCTATGAGAGTTAGATTATTCATCTTCCCCATTTTCACTTGTTTAAATTAGATTGCTTTACTTATTAAACTCAAAGGACCAATTCAAAGCTGAACCAGACTCTACAGACTTGCTGGTTCTGGTCTTCCCTTGGGCATGGAATTAATTGATTTGGTTTAAAAGAAATGCTACCTGTTTCTGTCTTAGTAGCTCATCAAAGATCTTATGATGTCAGCTTAATTAAGCTAAATAAATAACAGTGTCAATAAAAAAAAATAGAAAATGGACTGCCTCCAAATAATTTTCCCTTTGTTTACTGCTAATTCATTGTGCTTTATTAGAATCTTTGTGGAAGCAGTCATAATTCACTGAGAAGAGAAAAAAGGTATCCTGTGCTTATTTTATTTGGACAATACAGAATACCTTGTTTACACAAAAAAATGTACATCTCTGTTAATTTAGGAAGTCTTTTTTTAGTAAAATATTAGGAGGAAGGCAGTAGTTGAGAAAATGTTTGGCTTTGTCAGACTTATGGTATATTGGTGTACATTTTAAAAATTTATAAATATAGCCCAAATTTAGTAATAGGAAAAATCAGAGTCCTCTTAATAGGTACATACATATATATATAAATTTTATGAGCAGAAATAATAAAGCAGATATACTTAGATCTGTAATATTTATCTGAAGTTGAATTCTATCAACTCCCTTTCTATATAATATTTAGTGTAAAGACAGCAAGCATAATGAGCTAGATAGGTTAATTTTCTTATGTTTCATATTGATTTTAAGATTATGTAGATAGCCAGAAAATTTAGCTAGGAGATTTCATTCACATTGCTGAAGTTAGTTTAGGGATTATGGAATCTTAATATAGATTACATTAGAAATCATCTCTTCTGACCCATCTCAGTTTTTCAGTTGAGGAAACTAAAATCCCTAGAAAATAAGTGGTTAACTCATGGCCATATGGTTTAGTTATGGCAAAGTCAAGATTACAACCTGACCCATCTTCCCTTTTTTGTGTTTTTCCCATACACAGCCTCTCTAATCCATTAAAAATTATTCCCTAAATCATTTTTAAATCCAAGGTAAACAAGTATACTAAATTGGGGATCAATTTTTTAGATCAGTGTATTTCATTTTAAAACATCATTCTTCAAGATGTAGGTAAATATTACATTCACATAGGTTCAATTACATTGGGGAATTGAGGAGTGGTTGAAATTAGTCAAAGTCAAATAGACTTCTTTACTGGTTGATTTCTTAGAAATCTTTAAAATCTTAATAAGTATTGTAGCTTTTCAGGAGAGAGTTTTAATTTTGAGGGCTGTAATAAAAATTCATTTTGGGGGGGTGTGTGTGATTGATATAGGTATAAAATAATGTAATTCCAAGTAATTTTGTGATCCTAGAGTTGTGACCATAAGGGATATGGTATACATGTGAAGATAAAGTCTCATTACTTTATAGAAATACTTCAAGGAAATTTAAGTTGAATCAGGAATTTTTTTTTAAGTATTGATAATCCACATGTGCCTAGGCATAATTTCAAATATTTGTTTTTGTTTCAGATATCTATTAAATATTCCAGGACCACTTGACATTCCAGCCCGTTTATGTAAAGGGAATTTTAATGATGAGATGTTTAACCACCAAGTCCCTTACTTGTGGCTGATTTACTGGTGAGATATTATCTACTGCGGAGAGAAACATTTCATACTAGGCTTATGTTTGTAATTTATTACTGAATTACATGATATTGAAATTAATGTGATATTAAAGTCTTGAAGCAAAATTTACAGAATATTAAGGTTTAGTAAATATTAAAGAATCAAAAGGATTCCACTGTAATAATATCTGTGATGTTTTAAATATTTGTCATTCCTTTTTCTAATAGAATTATTCTTCATTTTTTAAAACAGCCTTTGTCATCCTCTTCAATCAAGTATTAAAGAGACAGTGGAAGCATATGAGGCAGCTTTAGGGGTGGCCATGAGATCTGATATAGTACAGAAGATTTGGATGGAGTAAGTTTAGTTCCTCCTAAATAGAATGATATTTTGAAATAAAGGAATATAATATATATTTTTTTGAGTAATGAAAATGCTGTAATATTTATTGAAGTGGTGAATGCACAACTCTATGATTATACCAGATGCCATTAATTGTATACTTTAGATGGATTGTATGGTTTATTAATACATTTCAATAAAATTGATTATAATATAAAACAAATATGGTGGGGAAGGGGTGATCACCTTTCTTTGTTGAGAGAATTACTGGCTTAATTATTCTAAATTATCATAATATTTTTCTTTTGGCAGTTATCTTGTCTTTGCCAATAATAGAGCTGCTGGATCCAGAAACAAAATCCAAGAATTCAAATTTTTTACTGATTTAGTGAATAGATGTTTGGTTACAGTCCCTGCCCGATACCCCATTCCTTTTAGCAGTGCCGATTACTGGTCCAACTATGAATTTCATAATAGGGTAAGAACCTAATTTTTTTTTTTAAAAAAAGATGTTTGTACAAAAGAAGGGAAATTAAATGATGGCAAAACTCTTATATCAAGAGATTTTTTTTTCCCCCTAGAACTATCTTCCTAGCATTTACTATTATTCTTGACCATGTTTCTGATTTATCTCTTTAAAGTCTAGGAACAGAGCCTGGTTTATGGCAAGCATTTGTTTTTTATGGTTTATAAAATAAAATATGCATATTGATTATGTTTTATTTAAGAAAATATACTTCCCCCTCTGAAGTAAAAGAAGTTAGAGTTCACTTTAAGAAAAATATGATAATATATGTTAACTGTTTCTATGGAGTAATATCCAGTATTTTTGAAAATTTCCACTCATAAAAGAGCATGCTTGAGTAGTTGGACATTTTATTGAAAGGAAAATACTATAACTTCAAAATAAAAATGAACTTTTACAGTATAGCTGCTCTTTTTAATATTTTATCAAGCAAATTAATAGCTATACACAGCATAAGAAAGCAAGAAAGCAGATACCATTTAGGATTTTGAGTAGAATCTGATTAATGATATAAGGCTATCTTATAAGTAATAAAGCAAAAGGGTTTTCTGGGTTTTTTTTTTTTTTTTGGTTTGTTTTTTTTTTTGTTTTTTTTTGTTTGTTTGTAAGGTTTGTTTCTGAGACCCCTTTAAAATATTTATTCAGTATATTATAGACTAAAACTCCTTTTATGTTTTATTTATTTATTTTTTTTTGGTGGGGTGGTTTTGTTGCTAATGGGATAACCAATTATTATGCTTTGTACTTCTATGCCATTCTTTATCCCAGGATCTCAAACCACTTTATGGACATTAAGTCATTTACACACGGGCATTCCATGAGCAAGATGTGGCAGGTATTATTAGCCCTATGACTTGCCCAGCTATACAGCAAGTAAAGGTAGACTCAGGAATGAAAACCCGGACTCTTTGCTTCTTGTCCGTGTTTCCTCAGTCCATGGCTCTCATCACTAGTCCATATTTTCTAATTCATATTTGGAAGATCACTAATGTAATTAATGGTAGGAACTGTAACTTACAGCATCATACATTATTATAATTTATACATTCATGTCGTAAAGCCCATTTTGGTTTTCTCATTAAAACACATAGGTAGTTGGATTTCACATTTTTGGTTGCATTCATTTTTACCCCCTCAACCTTTGCAGGTTATTTTCTTTTATTTGAGCTGTGTTCCAAAGACCCAGCATTCCAAAACCTTGGAACGGTTTTGCTCAATTATGCCAACTAATTCTGGACTTGCACTGAGGTAAGTTCTTTTGGTCTTCAGCTCAGTAGCATAGGCTTTTCATATAAAATTATTCTTGAAAACTTAAGAGCAGTCTGCTCTTCCATGACTTCCTAATTGGTACACTAATTTCAGAGTTGTTAAGCGGTATTTAGCTATTTATGCAAAAATGAGTGTAAAAATATGGTAAATTCAGAAAACTGTGCAAACTATAAAGGGCAAATCATTGAAGTAAAATTCATTAGTGTTCCCTGAGCATACACCGCCTGTCATTATCACATGCAGTATAAATGTGTATTATCTGGCAAGGGAATATTGCTTAATAGATTTTTAAATGTTACAGAGACAGTAGCCAATTATATAGATTCTGCTTACTGTGACTGACTTTTATAAAGGTCAGTAGCTCTTTAGCATTTAAGAGAATCAGAATCTCATGGGTGCGCAATAAAAATGCAGATCCTGAGCTAGAGCACCCAGATTATGTTGCTGGTCTTCCTCAAACCACAGTTGAGAAACACCAATCTAGAGACTTCATACATTCAATTAGAAGGAGATTTTTCTGAGAATCCTTTTTTAGTTTCTGTGTATGCTAGAGTAAACTCATTTTCACCCTCAAGAACTGTGCTTGTTATTTCAAAGCATTACCCTGAAAGTCTGAAATATGCTATTTTACTGCTTTGAGTTCCACCTGTGTGTAGTCATTTCCATTGCAACATTTGTGTTTAATGATTGTAGGTTTGCTTATGGATTGTAAGGTACCTAAGATGTTTATCAAATAATCTGTGTTTTTTTTAACTGTTTGCATTCTACTTAGAATGTATGTGAAAAAATGGCATAAGAGATTAAAAGAAAATTCAAAGGCCTAATGCTGTGACACAAATAGCCAGAAGTTTTTACAATAGAAATTCTGAATAAGCATGCTAATCTGCAGAAGTTAACTAGAAAAAACATCTTTGATAAAATGTGTGAAATAGAAAATGTCATATTATGACTAGTTTTTATTATGATGATAGGCATTTTGGAATATACTTAGCTTAATTGTTGGTTTTGTCAGAAAATCCTTATGTCTGTATTTTGATACTTCCCTTGTGGTTATCTTTGTCCTTTTTTCCAGGGCAATAAGGTACTTAATAACTAGTCACTGTACTTTCATTTGAGTTGAAGAAACATTATTAAGAGTAAGCATATTTATGGGAGTGGATGTGGCTCAAGTGGTTGAGCACCTGCTTCCCACATGGGATTCGGTTCCCACTGCCTCCCAAAAACAAAAACAAAACAAGCAAACAAACGA
The DNA here is from genome assembly GCA_004027955.1 of Chaetophractus vellerosus. Lineage (NCBI taxonomy): Eukaryota > Metazoa > Chordata > Mammalia > Cingulata > Chlamyphoridae > Chaetophractus > Chaetophractus vellerosus. The sequence continues at coordinate 35,767 of PVKH010000603.1, forward strand.
AAAACCAACTCAGGGAAGCCAATGTGGCTCAGTGTTGAGCGCCAGCTTTCTTACAGACAAGGTCCCAGAAAGAGTGAGCATACTTTAATAAAGAAAGGAAAATACCAGGAAATTGCAGTAATATATCATCAGTATTTTTAGAAAATTGAAGGGGGATGTATCATTTAGAGTGAATACCTTAGTATCCTGTAGGAACACATGGGTCTTATTTTAGATGAGCATAGGTCTTACCTGGACCTCTTGCTAGTTTGACACATTCCTGTTCCAGGGTAATTTTTATGAGTCATTCTACATGTACTTACTAAATAACCTTGATGGGATTTAACTGACCAAAAATTATACCTCATGAAACA